>QKYT01000119.1:31407-66210 GCA_003550305.1 Glomus cerebriforme | reverse complement strand
AATGATTTATTCATTTATTTATTTCCAAAAAAAATGGAAAGATTACCATCTTTATCCTTTAAATCTTCAGTTACGTGAATAATGTAATAAAGGTTAAATGATAATTGTAAGTTCATATAAAGAATGTAAAAAAAAGTTTTTCAAAGAAGAAAAAAGAAAAAAAGAAATTAATGATTGTACGCGTGATAGAAAGTATAAAAAAGTAAAAAAGTATAAATAATGATTAAACACGTGATATAAAAGTGAAAGTAATCAGTGATCACGAGTCACACGCTCCTGGGTATAACTTAGTAATTTATACTTCGAAACCTTTTTGAACCCTTTAATAATAGACATTTTATAGGTTTTTATTCATAACTCGGATAAAAAAAATTTTTTCTATATCTCCTCTTTTATTTATTTTATTAATTTCAGCTTTTACGAATATGGTTTTGCATGAATAGAATCGTCAACTACATTTTTATTTTTTTTCTATCGGTCGGACTTATCTACAGTATGTTATATTCTTAATAAAGTAATTGATATTAAAGTAAATAACGTTTATCAGATTTTGTTCTGAAATTCAGTTTAATATAATTATGGAACCGCGCAAAAATTTGATGTACAGCTTGTGGCAACGACTTGATAAAAATTCTTAAGCAAAAGAATTTTGCTCAAACTTCTTCGGAGGAATAAAAAAATCACAAATATGTTCTTAATTTGTTAATTTTAATTTTGATAAAATCAATTTTTAATGAAGCAAATATTAGCGAAAACATCTCCAATAATATTTTTATCATTTCCTCCAACCTCAACGTTAAATAGTTTGAACGAAACTGACAATAATAAATAAATCAAAAACTTCAATGCTTTATCACATTAATGAAAAAATATTGTATTAAAAAAGTCATAAATTTAAATACCTACAGTATATGAGCGAACAGCGAGTATAATGTCGCTAAAAAATTTTTAGAATATGAAATCTAAGAATGTGGTTCGCTACTTAGGGATGTGAAATAAATTTAAAAACAAAATAACATTAAAATCATGTTTAATATAATACGCGAGCAATACGGAACATAAAAAAATAAGTTGATGTAATACTGTATATGACGCAGAAATGGCCACTTGAAGTTTCAACTCAATTTTCAAACCTCTAAACAAAATATTTTATAATAATTTTATTATATATTGTTGTTATGAAGAATAAATGTTACATCTTAAAGATGAGCGTTAACAATATTGCCAAACCATATTTTGAAATTATATTGTAGAAGTTAAAAAAACTATTATGTAGTAATATATTTTAAAGAGTGCTTTTATTCTTACTGAGATATATGATAATTTAAAAGAAGATTTCGTATTACTGTATGTACAGTAGATAACAAATCCCGCGTTATATGATAACTTAATTGAAAAAATTACAATAAAGTTGTAACTCATAAAATTCGCTCATAGCTTATGATTCTTTAATAAAAATCTTAAATTGGCAAAAAAAAGACCGCAGTAAGGCACGTGTAGCGTATTTGGGACCAACCTCGGCCGGAATTATGATATTCGGCCAGCATTAAGAAATTAAGCATGTGATAAATAATATGTGACAAATGGGCGAAAAATTCAAACTCGATATAACGAACCCTCCGGTCACTGAAAAAAATCTTTATATCAAAATTTATAAGTTTGATATAACGATTTTTATGTTTAAATATAGAGTTAAAATTCTTAAAAATCAGTTTATCGTGAAATTCGTTATCTGACTGTACTTGGTAAAAATGAAAAAAGTGAAGCAGGGTGACAGAAATTTGGTGCTACGTACTCTGTACTCATAAACTATATAATCATTTTTGCCTGTTCCGAGTATTTTAAGCAATATAATCGGCATAACCTGTCATAGATGGCAACTTTTATGACAATGAACGTTCGTATTTCAAGAAGTCACGCAAACATCATTATTAAATTTTTTTCTATTTCATAAACGTCGTTTTGTATGTGCGTCTTTGTATTGACGAGAAAATTATGAGATTTTTTTTTTTCCAATAATATGCCTTTTTTTTCTTAATAAAGATTATAAAGGGATAAAAAACTTTATGCTAAACTTAAGTAATAAACTTCATGCTGGATATATCCATTATTGAGTAACAGAGTAAGGTTAGATCGGTCTTCGAACCCAATAACATATAACAATTCAACTTCTTCATCATAACAGCAGCTTAAAATCTAAATTCGAATTGATTAAAATTTAAAGTCTAAAAAAGAATTGTATATTAAAAATAAATGTCGACGATTTTATAGAATTTCCAAATCCAAACTGTTAAGATTTGACTTTTTCTAAGCAAAAATTCAATTAGTAATTTTATCTTGATTAAATTTATCGATAAAAACTTTCCACATGATTATTAATTTCAAAATGCATAATGGATATATTTAAATTATTGGAAAGATCCTTCAATTTATAACAAATAACTTATTGTTTTGGTATATGTGTAAATTTAATCTTTATTATATTTAAAAAATGAACGTTTTCGATCAAAAATACATAAGTAAACTAGCTTAAAAGAAGGTTTAGAATTTTTATTCCTGCTTAATTATAAAAATCTTATTATCCTAATCTAATTTATAGTGCTGCAAAATTACGAAAAAAAACTAAAAATAAAATGGTCATAATTTCATAACTTAAAATAATTTTTTAAATTTCGAAAAAAATCACTGAATATTGAATTCGATTGATGGAAATTCTTATAATCCATCTTCAAAAATGTCAATAAGGTTCGATTTGCATATAGAATGAATGATATTAATTACGCATCTCTAGAAAAATCTTGTCGACGATTTCGATTCATCATAAAGTTCGCCATTAATCCTTGTTATAAAAATAATTTTTTATTACAAGTTTGCGAATAAAATTTTTAAAAACGATTATTAAAAAAGGAATCAATATTATACGAAACATAAAATTTACCATATTCAGAAAGTACGCGCTAATTCTTAATTTTACGAAAATGAAATATCTATTTTTTTTTTATTTGTTGTGTTGCCAATGTAAACGATTAATCTCTAAGTAAATATTCGATTGTTTCTTCCAATACTTTAATGTACTCTTCTCGAGAATTGTAAGTTGAATTCGCTTCATGTGAAGAGTTGGAATCAATTATGGAATAGTTGGCGGAACTGACACTAGAACTAACATTATTATTATGAGAATTCACAATAACGGCAGAATTCTGAATCGTAAGATCTTCATTCGTACTTTCAAGTTGTCTGGCTTCTGTTCCATCTTCATTATTCTCAATATAATTCATATGTTTGTCCAACACAATTTGAACGTTATTTTGTTTATATATTGATTTTGCTTCATTAACTAGTAATTCGTAATGGTCTCTTACGTGCTTAAGTTCTGTATCCCAAGACTTTTTAGCGATTTTAGATAGTTCGCTCATAGGAGGTAATTTATGATTTATAATACGATATTCTCTAATTAACGCCATCCTATATACAATAAAAGCGTTTGGAATCGCTCTCGGTCTATTGTTAGAATTTTTATTTCTGATTAAATCATCCAATGTTATGGTTGGAGGGAATGATGGTCTATCGACAAAAACGTTATTTGAATTATTTCTGGTTTCATTATTCAACCTTGAATTACGACTTTTCTGTTTCTTTGAAGTTTTGGACATATTAGAAACCCATAAAACTTATGTTTAAAAAATTTTCTTGTGAATATAAAGAATTCTGTCATATTTATATCAAAATAAAAGAATTTCTTAAAAGATAATGACGCAGTATTCACTATAATAACTACAGCGCCACAATGCCGCCACACTGTCAGAATTCTCCGGAATCTTTCTAATAAATTTTCTTAATTTCACAGATCACCTACGGTAATACGAAGTTTTAGGTAAGGTATTTACTCGGGTCCCGGTTCAAATGCTACGTAAACCGAAAATATTAGTTTATACGGCCGGAGATTTCCTTTGATTTCGCTTTTTGCTAAAAGAAATACAAGCGAACATGATAATTTATTTTTACTCGTTAAAGCGAACAATGTTATAATATATCAAAGCGTTACACGCCATGCTTATTTAGAAAGTTGGCAATGCTTCGGTAAATTACGCTTATCACAACTTTACTACTTATGAATCTATAGATGCTTAGATTCTACATTTCAAAAGATTTTTTTAACGATTCATATGTATGATCATTTGTTATATATTTAATCGATTAAGAGCGTAAGACAATTTATAACAAAGTTTATCCTTTTATAAAAATGATAAAAACGGATTGTATAGCCCGAGGTTTTTTTTTTCTTCCTAATCGAAGTCGATTAATTTTTAATCGGACATAACTTTCTAACTTTGTTATAGTCTCGGGATATGTGACGATTTAGGATTAATTGATGAAGGTGGATAACACGGAATTATCTTGTCATATATATACATTCATTATGTCCCATATACCCGATATGGTAATGGTCAACATTGCACTTGGTAGATCTAAGTTACTTTCTAATTTTCTAAATCAGGAAAGAGATATTCTAATAGTAATATGTGGCATGATGTATTCATTCGCTCTATCGGTTTAGTCATTTTATAAATATAACTATTTTCTAACATTTTTAGAATGTCATTCGCAAACAATTTTTCCGCATCCGACTCTTGTCATCTATTTTCCAAGGGGAAAGTTATTTTTGGATTCTGATATCAATGAAGACAATTCAAAGTTGAATAACTAAATCAATATTAGCGAAAATCGGCTTTAACGATAAATGACACGATAATAATAATAATAGCTTTTATGGCGTTTATAACTTACGATTTATAATGTATTATTTAATATGAACTATACGAATTATGCGGAAAATAATCGTTCCACATTGACAAATAATTTGCAAAAAAGCATTGTATTAAATTTAAGATTTATCATGAAACGTTTATTTCAAACAGTTCGATTTTATATAAGTTTCTAAATATGACATTGTCTACCATGTCCCAAATAAAATTTGGGAAAATCTTATAATGACCATGTCACACCAATTTGAGATGTCAAACACTTAAAATCTACTAGCCTAGTTTGGGATATGGTTAAATTTCGGACATAGGATTGATATTTGGGATATCCCAAAGATAAACTTTGTTATTTATCTTTCCAAATAAGGAATTCCATATAAAAGTTTGTACTTGAACGTTTTTAGTTAGATGTTTTCTAAGGTCAGATTTATATATTTTATTATTTATGTTAAATAATTTAAAAAGAAATTATTATTTGTAAAAGAATAATAATTTTTCGTTTATGACAAATAAATTGCAAAAGTTTTTAATATTAGAAATAGTAAGAACCGATTCAATTTTGTTGTTTGTTACTAAAAATTTTTAATTTTAGCTGAAATATTTAATCTAACCATAATCTTGAACAAAAATAGTTACGTAATTGATTACGATTGCAGAAAAAGGGGAATTTTTTTAAAATTTAAAGTTATGCATTAGTTTATTGTGCACGTGAGTAAATCTCCTGTTCCCCACGTGATAGTGGCACGACAGCTGCTGATTTATTTGTTTATCGCTTACACTCTAAAGATAAACTACATACTTTCCTTTCTTTCTTAAAGTTTTATTTACAGCATGTAGAATATTTTTATTTATATAAACTATGAATATCTTTTTAATAAACACTGCTAAAATATTTTAACTATATACTATAATAAAAATAAATATAATATCTTATATAAAATAATCTTTGATTTTTCCAGATAATGTATATTTTTTAATAATTATATTTACTATTTATAACAAATTGAATAAAGGAAAATTAGGATATTATTAATATTATAAATATAATTTCAGAAACTTTACAGAAAAATTTCAACACTTTAGAAATACCTTTATTAAACACTTATTAAACTGAGTAAAATTGTCTGGAAATGATTAAGCCGACCCATTCTTAAAGGTTAAGTAAAGTTGTTGAGCAGGTATATTTTAATTTTCATTATGCTTGAGTAAATTTTCTCATTTTTTGTAATGAAATTTACTGTGCATGTATATGTTTTTTTATTTTATAGCGTAATTTCTAACCCAAACTGACCTTTGTTAAATAAGTAAAGTTGTTTAATAGGTATAGAAATATTCAGATACACTTTACTAGACTTCAGTATCAGCAATTCCTCAGTTCAGATTTATTTAATATTCATTTATATACTCCTCGGTTAATTGTGAATATCCTCGTCATAATTTTCGTGAAATTATTTCAAAAAAAAAAAAATATTTTTAGAAGAATAATTCTTCGATCAAATCATTCAACATTGAAGTTTCTTGGAGAAAGTGACGATAAAATATTATTGGAGATGTTTCCGCTTTATTAAAATTGGTTAATTTGTTAATTTTATATCATTAAATTAATTTGTTTGTTTTTTTTTTTACTTTTTTATTTTACAAAATAATTAAAATTATTCATTTTATTTAAAAATGCAGCTGGTTTAATTTTGGCCAAAGTCAATTTCTGTCTAGCCTAATTTTGGCTAAAATTAATTGAAATTATGGCTAGAATTATGACAATATTCTGCTGGCCCGGAAAAAGTTGCAAACCCTAAAGTATATAATATAAATAAGTCCGACCGAGTCGATAGAAAAGAAAAAAAGACGTTCCCAAGTTGCGTTTCTGCGTCGCCTCCTTTTTGATTATTTTTCACATAATTCGTATAGTTTATATGATTATCCAACATAATTTGAATATTATTTTGTTTATAAGTTAATTTATCATCCTTACTAACAATTAATAAAATATTTATACTCTTATGTTTCATATTCCAAGAATTCTTGGTGATTCTAGAAACTTTATCGCATATTATCGAAAGAATATCGTATTAAAATCGTAAATTACTTCCTATGGTTAAAGTGTTTTCGGTTTATTGTTAAAATTTTTATATTTGATTAAATCACTTATTATTAAGGTTGGATGTAATGATGGTTTGAACGTTGATATCAGCAAGAACACTATTCGGTTTCATCGTTCAACTTTGAATTGTCAACATAGATATCAGTAATCAGTATTAACGTGCTTGTGCTTTAAAAATGTTTCGGGCATATTGAAAAGTTATTGTGGATGCATTAATTGAGATATTTTCGATTGAATTCACAAGAATAGATCAGATGACCATTTTAGCGGATTTTATCATCATAAACACGTAATAAAAGAATTTATAGTGATACATACCAGGACGAACTTGATTGCACGTGATTCAAGATACGATTGGCCACTTCCCCAGTATCACCGACACTTTTCCACTCCTACGTGATCATATAAAATATTTGTCACCCCGCGTCACACCCTCCACTTTTCATTTTCACTAAGTATTCCAGGGACAAATTTTTTCGAGGTGTGAAATCATATTTGTCACCTTAATGCCATAATGCCGGCCAAAAGTACGTGGGGTGGAAATGAAAAGTGTCGGTGATACTGGGGTAGTTTACGATTGGCAGAAACTCCCGTGATACCATGTGTCTGAAAATTTTAGTTATTTCGTGTCCCATTTATATTTTTTGGTTTATTTATCGCAGAATCGCAGCCCGTGATTTTTTGACCAGGGTTATTATTAATTTATATATCTATCACAATGCATGTTTGTTTGTTTGTTGCAATTTGAAATATTGTGTGCATGTTTAATACTTTTATGCATATGAACCCTGCTGTGAGATATCATTAATGTCGTTTATAATATGATGATTAATGCAGTGAACTTCACACGACATTTCTCAAATCGCAAAATGCTGTCGGTATATGATCATTAAACGTTCTGAGCTCGTACAAACAAAATTTATGAACTTTATTATCATCTAAAAGTACATAATATACATAATACCATAATACTAACTAAGATTTTATGTGGAAATACTTTACATAATACGATATTCTTTCATAAATGTCATTTTATATGTTTGACATCGCTCGCTGAGTATATTATGTGAGTTTATTCCAATATTATTGTGATTTTTTCTTCTTTGAACATATTTAAAATTGTTAAACTTAGGTAATAATGATTATGCTGAAATATCCATTATCGAATAACAGAATAACAGATAAGGCTATATCAGTCTTGAACCCAATAACCATGCAATAAAACTTCATGAAAGAACTGATATTCTCGAAAAAAACTACTACATTATTTCAGTTAGACAGACATTAGAATTCAATTCACATTGCATATAAATCATATAAACTAAATGTCAACGATTTTAATTGTCTAAATTTATCAATGAGAACATTCCACATAATTATTAGTTTCAAACATATTTTAACTGTTCTTTTAAATTTTTATTATTAACTGTTAGATTGAAGAAAATTATTCAAATTATTAGAAGGATCCTCCAATTATTTGTAACAAAAATAATTAGTATGTGAAGATTTAATCTTTATTAATATTTGGTATTTTTGATTAGTTATTCTTGCTTAATTACAAAAAATTTCTTATGTATATACTTATGACCGAAACTAACGAAAATGCATATTTTTTTTGTTATTTTTGATTGATTGTAAACCTATTTTTGAAAACGATAATTCACCATAATAATAAACTAGTTTAAAAGAGGTTTTGAGAATTTTTAACTAAGTTTTAAGTGCTATTCCTGCTTAATTATAAAATTTCCTTATGTGTATATTCATGTATCGAATTTAAATCGGTTGGCGGGTCAGGATTACAAAATTTCTAAGTATCTTATATTGAAAATTAATTTTACGATTTTTTTTTTTTTTTTTTTTTGTGGGTTTGTTAATACGAAACGATTAATTTCTAAGTAAATTGTTAATCACTTCCTCCATCATTCTAATCAATCTAATGTATTCTTCAACAATAGGAATTTAATTCATGTCATTTGGAGTGTCATGATTTGGAGGTGAATTAATTATGGAAACGTTAACGGAACTGAAACCAAAACTAACATTATTATGATGAGAATTCTCATCAACACTGTCGGCAGAATTCTGAATCGTAAGATCTTCATTTGCACTTTCAAGTTGTCTGGTTTCCGCGTCATATGTTACACTGCCTTCATTATTCCCAACATAATTCATATGTTTATCCAAAACAATTTGAATGTTTTTTGTTTGTACATTAATTTAGCATCCTTAACTGATGATTCATAAAAATCCCTTATATTCTTAGGTTCATATTCCAGGAATTTTTAGCAATTCTAGAAAGTTTACCCATAGGAGGTAACTTATAATTTTTATTACGATATTCTTGCATTAATGCTAGCATTTGGAAATGTTTTCGGTTTATTGTTGAAATTATTGTTTTTGATTAAATCATTTTTTTTAAAAAGTTGGAGGTAATGATGGTTTGATATCATCAAGAACATTATTCGATCTCATTATTCATCTTTGAATTACGACTTTTTTGTTTCTTATGGGGCATATTGAAAAACCATAAAAGAATTTTCTGTCAACATGAAAGATTCAGACATATTTATATCGAAATCAAAGACGAATTTTTTTTTTAGGAAAAAAAAAATACGAAACAATTTTGCAAACCGGTTTACATAAATCAGATGTGGTGGGAATTCAACGTTCGTCATTAATTCTTATTGTAATGACTGTAATTATAGTTTCGACATATTCTAAAGTAAAGATTATCTTTTGAATCAACCTTTTTTTTTTTAATTTCACAAACCTTCTAGAGTAATACGAAGTTTCAGATATAGTTTAAATTTGTTTTATAGATTTCCTTAAAAAGTGTGAATCTTGATTGGACACGATTTTTTACGAAAGTATATCATAAATAATTTTTGAATTAGCAGAATTACATAATATATAAGTATATATGTTTTCAAAAGCAACAAATAGTTACAATTCTTTGAATTCACCTTTTTCTGCAATTATTTACGAAATTAATATTGAAAAAAAATTTAAATTTCATTTATTGTTCATATTCTAAAAAAGAAAAATATGTGATTTTCAATAAAAATTATTTAACAAGTTAGAGTCATTTTTTTGCGTGTAACATAAATTACTTCTAACTTATATGAGAATTTATAATAATAGGCGACACAATATATAAACAAATATGTAAACAATACCGTAGAAAAGGAATAATGCCGATTTGATTTATGCAAAACAATACTCGTAAAAACGTGACAGATTTAACCTTTGAAAATTCATTTTTTTTTTTTTTGTAATAAAACTCTTAAAACATCTAACTATCACGCCAGAATTCGGACAAATACGGAGTAAAAACTTTTATAGGAAATTCCTTATTTGGAAAGATCAATAAAATAAAATTTATGAAACTTGTATTTAGTGCTTCCGTTTGAAATTAGTATATTCGAATATTTATTCATAAGTCATACAACATTAGATATTCGAATATAAAATTTTAAAATTCGTCAGTTGTATTGAAATATTCATTATCATATATTATCATAAAATCAAAGGTTTCATGATAAATCCGACTTTTTAAATCTAAATACGATACCAATTGCAGATTTGTCAATATTGAATTATTAATTTCAACATAATTAGTTTAGTTCATAATATAAAAGAATTTGTAAAGTAATTTTAAGCATTAATTTTTAACATCAAAATTTTCATTTTATTATTTAATAAAGCTTTGTATTTTTGTATAAATGTTAAATATAAAAAAATTTATTTATATTCTAATAATGTGAAGAATCAATTTCTTTACATTTAGATAAAACATAAAAAATTTAAACTGAGTTCTTAATTTTCATGGCATTACAAAAATCACTTGGAATTTTGATTGTATCTTAGAATTTTCTAAATCATGTGGAAGGTATGTTAAATGATTAGTAATTAATTTACGTAATTACAGTACATTTACACAGTATTTATATTAAAAAAAAAATTTTAATAAATGAATGGACTTTAATGAATGACTATTTAATAAATAAGTGTCACGAGATTTATTTATTTAGTAAATAACGTGAAATATTCGTCAATTGAGACCGATCTACACAAAAAATTGTTTTTTTTTTATCTTGTACGCTGATATTTCGCCAAAATAATTTAAATAATGATAACGCCAAGTGCTGCTAGTGTTACCATATTTTTTTTTATAAATTCGGAAAAGGGAATTTTCATATTAACTTTTCTCAAAAAACTACAAACTTAATTTTATAAATTTTTTTTATTATTAAAATGGGCGAGAATGAAATAGATGATAATTGGATTGAACGAGCCTTGACTAAAAACCACATTAAACATTACGAATATGAACATTTTTATAATGTTCAAGAAATAGGTTCAGGAGAATACGGAAAAGTTTTCCGTGTGAAATGGAGAAATTCTGAACAATATTTTGCTTTGAAATCTTTTTTTAAACTAAACAAAGTTACTGTTGACGAAATTGCACATGAGGTAAATCTTATTTATTTTTAAAATAAAAAAAAATTACAATAAAACTTTCTAATTTCATTCTCGTTATATTAATATAGCTCAAATTGCAACGTGAAGTTGATTTTCATGAAAATATTATTAGGTTTTATGGAATTACAAGATTTGTTTCGGGTAAATAATTATGCGTTATATCTTTAGTTATTTAATTTAATTAAACAAAAAAAAAATTTTTTCTTTTTTTTAAATAGAAAGTATAAGACCTAAAGATTACTTATTAGTATTGGAATATGCTAATCAAGGGACCCTTAAAAGTTATTTAAAGAAAAATTCTAGTACTCTTACCTGGAATGATAAATATAGATTGGCTTATCAGTTGGCTTGTGCTATTTTGTGCTTGCATGATGAAGGAATTATACATAATGATCTGGTAATTTATAGATTTTTTTTTTTCTTTTATAATATAATAATTAATCAAAATAACTTGTTAACCCATCTTTTTATTTAACATATATATTTGTATATAGAACTCCACTAATATACTTGTTCATCAGGATGACATTAAACTAGCAGATTTTGGATTATCAAAGAGAATTGATGAAACATCTAATATTCAGCGCAGATTATTTGGTGTAATTCCCTATATGGACCCAAAAAAATTTAGTGGGCGAAGAGACCCAAAACAAATATACAAATTAAATAAAAAAAGTGACGTATATAGCGTTGGAGTATTGTTATGGGAGATATCAAGTTGTAAACCGCCATTTAGTAGTGAACCATATGATCTTCCTTTAGCAATAGAAATTTTGAACGATAAAAGAGAAACGATTGTTCCGAATACACCTTCTGATTATGTCAAGCTTTATACCGGTAAATAATTTTTAAATTTATTAATTTTATTACGTACCAAATTACTATTATTTATATTACTATGTTCTTTTTAGAATGTTGGAATGCTGAACCAAATAAACGGCCAACTATGAATAAAGTAGTTGCAAGATTAAAAGAAATTATTTCGGGAACAAAAAGACCATCAATTCCAATAATTAATTTGAATCCTTCACCAATTCAATTACCAATTATTAATACTCCATCATATGGAAGAAATCCATTATTAATTAGTCCGAATACTCAAGACGCACATAATTTAACTCAATTGATGAAGAACTTTACCGAAATGACTACAGATGATTTGAGAAGGTTTGAATCAAATTCAAGCCAATCATCCACGTCAACTTCAACTTCAAGTATTTATTATTCAGTACCAGCAGAGATGTATACAAATGAAATAGTTGGATATATTACAACCTCAAATGATATAGAAAAGGATTTAAGTACGAATGTTGATGAAATATTAAAATTTTATTTGGAGTTATTAAATGAGGGTAAAAGATCACCTGTAAGAAAACAACATGTTCTTGATTATCTTGAGAATAATAACATTATCGAGGAAGAAATTTATGATTGGTTATTAAAGAATCAAAATAATTCAGATAATAAATTTTTATTGGGATATTTTAATTATTATAAGATTGGAACAAAAGCCAAAAATCCAAAATATGCATTTGATTTATTTATGAATGCTAACGCTCCAGCGCAAAATCATATATTAGCATTATATTACATAGGAGCGTGCCATTTATATGGGTGTGGGACTATACAGAATGAAAAATCAGCTTTTGATTACTATAAAATTATTGCTGATAAAAATCATGCAATAGGACAAACAAAACTTGGTTATTTTTACGAAAAAGGAATAGGTGTTGATAAAGATGAAAAAATTGCCGTGGATTGGTATACTAAAGGCGAAAGAAATGGAAATCTTTTAGCAACCTATGATCTTGCTCTTTGTTTTAGATATGGAAAAGGTGTTAAGATTGATCATAAGAAAGCTTTTGATTTGTATCAAAAAGCTGCAAATTCTGTGGCTGAGGCTCAATACGATCTGGCAGAAATGTATGAAAATGGAGACGGAACCGATCAAAATAGAGAAGCAGCAATCGAATGGTATACAAAATCTTCTAATCAAGGATATCAAAAAGCTAAAGTTAAATTAAAAAAATTCTCAATTAACAGAAAAAGGAGCGATTCATGTAAAATTAATTAATTAATTATTTGACATAATTAATCTAGTATTTTTTTCTTTTTTAAAAAAAAAAATTATTTAACATTATTGTATTATATTCTCCACATGATATTTTTTTTATTAAATAAACTGAAAATATTACTTTATTTTTATTTTAAAGATTTTTCATTACTAATGCTGAAATTATTTATTTTGTTTTTTTTTTTCGATGTAATTTATTTCTCGTAGCGTTATTTTATAAAAGAAATTTTATTTTATCCAGAATCTTCATTCAAGCCGGATACTAATTTAATAGTAATAAAAGAATTAAAATTAATGTACACGATATGATATAACTGAGATAATGAACGTAATATATATATATAAATTCAATAACGAATTGATGTCACGTGGTCTGGGATATGATTTAAAATTTAGCACTTAATTCCGTGCAAAATTAAATATCACAGTGAATCACGTGTACTTGAACCGCTATTGAGATTGCGGTTAAACAATCAATAGAACTTAGAACTATTATCAATTTATCTTGTATTCTCATCATTGAGTAATGCAAAAAAAAATCAAGTCTGCCACCTGAATTAATGAAAAAAAAAGAAATAATGTTTTCATTTTGAAAAAAAGAATTAACTAAGAAACCATTGATGAAACTCACTGAAAGTAGACGTATATTTTGTTCAAATTGCATAGATAGTTCATAGATTTATGATTTCATTGATTGTATATATACTATATATACTGCATAGTTGTCTCTTTTTAATGATTTTAGAGAAACTTCGCCGACACAAGACATCGACTTTTATTTATATAATTATATACTTTTGGTAATTAATAGTTTTAGCTACGTACTTGCTATTTAATCCATTTTGTAAGCGAATTTTATGTGCTCTCTCGTATGTTTTTCACATTATATATAACAATTTTTCGTGATATAATGTTGTGATATTGTAGTCCAAACGTAACCATGTCCCAAATGCGACTTGGGATATCCCAAATCAAACTTGGGACAATCCTATGTCCGAAATTTAACAATATCCCAAACCAAGCTAGTAAATTTTAAACGGTTAACACCTCAAACTACCATCTAAGTCTGGATTAGTTTGGGACATGATCAAAGTTTCGGATATAAGGTTTTAGGTGGAGTTTGGGCTACAACAGATGCAAATAATCGTTAAATTGGATTACTTTGTAAAAAGGATATAAGAAATTCATTCAAAGCTTTCATAGGAATATTTTATGTGATAGAAACTACAATAATTGAGAAAATATTCAAAGTTCCTGGAATAAGCGGTAAAAATGCGCGCTTTGAATATTAACCAAACACAACTTATTCAGATAAATAAAATAAAGAATTTGACTACAAATATAATTACTGCTAGTTTTATAACTTTATTAATCAATTATTTTAAAATATTTACAATATTTGTATTAACTATTCTAATATTAAAATTTATTTTGTTCATCGCTCAGTAAATTTTCCTTCTGAATATCCTCCTTTTATTATCTTTATCACTACTATTAATAACAGCAAAAGTTCACATTGAGTTATATTAATTCTTAAATTTGTTATTTCAGTGACTTTATTAATTCAAATTTTTCTGGATTGGCTTTTACCTCAGCCATTTACAACCTTTGATATATACTAATTTCCTGTTCTGACTTCCCTATTATGTTTATATAATCCATGAAAGCCAATATGGCTTTTTGTTACTTCCATATGTTGGCTTATTCTTCTTGCTATGTCTATTTGTTTGATTATTTCTTTTGATTTTAGCTTTAGCAGAAATACAATCAGAGCTTATACTGTATATGTAATTATGCATCATGCATCAACCATCAAAAAAATTCTGCACGGTATTGTTCCTACTCTTCCTCATTTGCCTTACATTCTTCTTCCATAAGCTTTCTATAATGTCTTCATATAAAAACATTTAAAATCATCATCTGTTCAGGTTCTATAAAACATCATCTTTCGCATCAGATATTCTTCAAATTTACTTGTGTATTATTGTGAAAGAACAACTTCAGAAATTTTTGTTCTTGCTGCAAATCCAAAATTTCTCATAAAATATAGTAATTGAATATAATCATGTATAATCTTGTACCATACTTCCTTAATTCCTTTTGATTGGAACAACCGCGATTAGGAAGAGGCCAATATAGGACAAGGAACTCCCCTATGAAGTTTTCTACTGAAAATTCTTCAGTAAAAATGTCCATTGACAGTCTTTTGACTTTTTCTGGTATTCTATTCTTAGTGCCTTTCCCATTATCTGCTTAATATTGAGTCGTAAAGGTTTTCTTATATCCATTCCAAATTTAATATCTGTATGAGTGTCGATATTACGTGACCTAATCAATACAATATACAAGGAAATGAAGAGGAATTCTAATCTAAACCAAACCAGCCAGTTAGGAGATACTCGACTATCTGACTTGTTTTTCCTTGCCTGAATATGATAAAGACCTCATAAACAGTATAAGGAAGTTAAGAGGAATAAAAAGAAATTGCTAGTTTTACAAATGAAACAAGAGAAAATAAATAGATATAAATTGTATTTAATTAGAATAATATTGAAATATTGAAGAAAATGAGTCTTAGGGTATTTATACAATTAAGAGTCAAATTATAACGATAAATAATAAATGAAGCATGATGAGTTATTCCTTTACTAATATAATTTATAATAAATTAATTTTGTGCGTCACACAAAATCGGAAATGATATTTTATTTATTTCGCATGAAAAATTTTCTATAGTTTGTTAATTACATGATTTTTTCTAATATTCAAAGAGTCAAAATTCGTAACTAATTGATGATGTTTTATTACGACAGAAATACCATATTCAATTTGAAGTATGATCTGAAAAATAAACAGAAACAATAGTTACTAAACATATTTCATATTTTATTTATTGTCATAAATGTACGTATTATTAAAATTAATAAAAAAAAAAACGAGGAAAGAATATTTCAAAATATAAAATAATTTTAGGACAAAATATTTCCATTTACAGTATTAAAAATGTTATAATGTTATAATAATACTATCAAATATTATCTCAATTCACGAATAATAAAAATTCAATAATATTTTGCCAATTATAAATATATCGAATGTCCTACCTTAATTACTTAGCTCATTAAGAATCTTTTTAGTTAATTCATACAGTATTTTACAATGACCATGATTCAGAGTAATTCAGTATCATATTTCAAACAATCACCTGAAACAAGGTCGGTCTTGTGTTTCAAATATCCTAAATTTAGGACTAATGATTATCCCAGGTTTGACTTGTGGACACACTTAGGACATAATGATCGTTTAATTGTGATCTATATGTAGGTACAATGACACTTTGTCGATCTTATTTTATGAAACTTTCATTTCTTGGATTGTATAAAATGAGCACAAATCAATATAAAAAAGATTTGAATTCTTTTCAATGAAAGTATAATTAAAAAATCTTTTTATTAAAAATATTGAAAATAAATATATTTATATTCTCTTTACGAGAAAAATTATAAAAAAATGGTTGAAAAAGAGTTTTACTTGTTTGTAAGAGTTCTACAATCTTTAGCTTTGTTATGTCTAACTGGCTTAGGTAATAAGAAATTATAATAATCAAATCCTTTTTCTATTCTTTGTTTGAAAATCTAAATAATTTTGTTTTATTATAGAAATAACTCAATTAATACTCTTTAAGAATCAAAATGATACGATAGTTGAAAAACCAACATCTTGGGAAGCATTTGAAAATTTTTATAAGTAATTATACAAATAAATATATTAATTTTGAATCCTATATTTTATTTCTGATTTTTTTTTTTAAATTTTAGACAACATGGAATCAAATATTTTCACTATGCAGTCATAATAATTACATTAATATATATTCGTAAGTATTAAATACAATTCCTTTTTTTTAAAAAAAAAATTTATTATGTAAATTAAATAAATGATTCAATTTTTTTTAAAAAAAGTGTATGATATGTTCTATTTTACAAGCCGATGGAAGCTTGGGCCACATATCCGCAAAGAATCGTATGTATATCAGATAATTATTGCTTCTAATTTGGATAACACAAATTAAATTAAACTTTATTTCTATATATAGCTTCTTTTTATTACTTTGGTTAGCAGTTGGTAAGTTAAAATCAATTTCAATATATATATTTTGTGTTATACTTCCAATCTCTAAATAAAAACTTTATTATTAGGATTCTCAATCATCTATCCGATATTCCTTAATAAGTCCAAATTGGAGTGTAATTTAAATGACTTCCAAAATGGCCCCGCTAAAATAACAGAATGTCGTATTTATATTACGAATATGGCAATTATTTGGTTCATAGTATTATTGTTTTTAGTTACGACCATTAGTTCAATTTATTTATTAATCCAACGTAATAGACTTCGTAATCAAATTGTTCGAGGTTGAGGATTTCTTTAAAGTGTATTATAATATTTATATTGCATACATCACATTAGAGTATTATAGACCGATAAAAAATATATCAAAATTTTCATTTAACTTCTTTTTTAAATATCAATTAAATTTTCCTGGTGAAAAATTCTTATTCAATTTTGTGAATTTAAATTATAGATAATGTCTTGATTTCATTTTATTAAATTATTCTATTCCATTTTTTTAAAAAAAATTCGTTCAGAATTATTATTATTTTTTTTTATTTTGTGTTTTTTTACTCATTTTATTTTATCTGCAAACTCAGAAGTTAAGACATCCATTAACCGTGTTATTATTTAAATTATCCAACGACATAATTATATGATATAAACTGTATATTCGCGTGACTTGTGTTTCCCTATTGAATAATTGTGATTTCATCTGACGATTACGTTATAAATAATTACTTTACTGTGTTAATATTATGAATCTATAAATAAACCACCAAAATACAGAAAATGCAGAAAAAAAGAATTTAATATTTGTGAATGACAAGACTAATGATACCATTTTTAATATAGAATGTATAATAATGTTTGATATTGTGATCTTGGTCGCCGCATTATTTCTAATATAACACATTTATTGGATAGGGCCATGTTGGTCTTAACGATATTGAAACGCTCCTATCCAATAATGAATATTTTCTTTGTTAATGAAAACTTAAAATAATTACATTTTCCTTTTTAATGATACAAAATTTTTAAGAAATTTGAAATGATTACACAAAATTTCATTAATCCTTTTTTCATCTATGAAGTACGACAGACCTTTTTCGTGAAACAAAAACAATTATACATATAAAACAAATGTGTAGCATTCATTGTATCAAGTATTGTTGTATTCTCCCTAACTTTTTTTTTCAACAAAATAATGAATAATGAAAATGAAAACCTGTACAAAGAATGGTTCAAACGTCTCTTTCATGCATTTCATAATGATGAAACAGCAATTGAATTTCAAGCTGATGATCTTCCGCCAAATGAATTTTTAGAAATTATTAATAAAAGCGAAACTATCAAAGTTATATCAAATGTATGGTATTGGTTTAAAGAAGATGAATACAAAATAATTAACCAAGCAATTGATTATATTGTCAAAACTTATCATATCGATGATAAGATTAAATCTAAAGATTTTGACGAAAGAAAGAAACTTGAAATGTATCCTGATGAGAAAGATAAAGTAGAAGAATGGGAAATGCAGAAAAAAATTATCGATGATCTTGGTAAATCAGAATCGATTTTTCCTGGGTTCTGCTACCTTTTCAAATATGAACGTGTTCCTATTGGATCAGATGGAGAGGATGACTTGATTATTACCGATGGTAGAGGCATATTTGCCGTTATGAAAATAAAAATGATTCTAAATGTCCCAAATAAAAACGACAGAAAACGCAAGTTAAGTTATGTTGTTTACCAAATCGGACTCTCTAAACGGGAATTTTTTGAGTTTGTTAAGGAAAATCAAACCTATAAAGATAAAGATGACCATTCGTTTGATGTCATTGCGGTCATTGGAGTAGGGGTCACCGAGAAGAATAAAAAAAAATTTTTTGGAACTTTCGATGAGCAAGTTTGTGAAGCTTTCAATAGGGACACGAAAAGGATTCCTTAGAACCCGAAGGGAGTAATTCACTAGTAATTCTTTATTTGGATTAAGCAATCTATATAATTTGAGCTTAAATAGCAATAATAGCAATGATGATGTTTAGTTTATTTGAGAATGTTCAAAATAAAGAAATAAGTTCATTATGTCCTTTAAAAAATTCATAATTTGTATATTTACCGTGGGATTATTAATTTTTATTATGAGATTCGCCTATAAATTAGATAGTTAGCTGTGTTTAAAATTGATTATTAAAGCGTCCACGTTAACGATCAAGACTAAAAGGCTAAATGATGTAACCTCTTTAAATTTATGCTCTCAAAGTATCCAAAATATTTTCGTGTGATGGTCAACTTTCTGGGTCATGTGAATAACTGTAATTACATATGCTACCTACTGTATTTTTAGATGAAACTCAAAATTTTATTTCTAGTAACGTGTTATTTTTGAAACTTTTATCATCCGGAATCCGGTGAAAATTTATCTTTTCTCTCGAATTTAATTAAAAAATAAATTAAATTAAAAATAAATTAAAATTTACAAAATATAACCTATAATATCGAATTGAAGTCACATGATCGACGTTGGAACTGTATACAATATCAGTTTTTTTTTATGTGCGACAGAATTCTTTCCGTGAAACAAAAACAATTGCATACAATACAATGTATGTATAGCATTGTATTCTCCACATTCAACCCTTTGACCTCTTTCGTTAATAAAATAATGAATAATGAAAATGAGCAGTACAAAAAATGGTTCAAACGTCTCTTTCAAGCATTTCACCATTATGAAACTGCAATTGAATTTCAGAATAATGATTCTCCGCCGACTGAATTTCTAAAAATTATTAATAGTGAAACTCCTAGTATTAAAGTTTTATTAAATGACTCGACAACTATATGGTATTGGTTCAAAGAAGATGAACCCGAAATAATTAATCAAGCAATTAAATATATTGACACATATTTTTGTATCGATGATAAAATTAAATCTAAAGATCTTGACGAAAGAAAAAAACTTGAAAAAAAACCTGAAGATGATGATAAAGTGATGGAATGGGAAATGCAGAAAAAAATTATCAATAATCTTGATAAATCAGAATCAATTTTCCCTGGGTTCTTTTATCTTTTCAAATATGAATGGGTTCCTATTGGATCAGATGGAGAGAATGACCTGATTCTTACCGATGGCAAAGGCATATTTGCTATCGTGGAAACGAAAAGGATAAAAGATGTCAAAGCAGAGGACATAAAAAAATACAAGTTAAGTTACGTCATTCACCAATCCGGATATTATAAACAAGAATTTATTAAATCTATTAATAAAGATCAAGTTTATAAAGATAAAGACTATTCATTTGATGTCATTGCGGTCATTGGAGTAGGGATCACTGACGAGGATGATACAAGAATATTTTTTGGAACTTTCGATGAGCAAGTTTGTAGCGTCTACGATAAGGTATACGGAAAAGACTCCTCAAGTCTTAAAGGGAGATCAGTTTTCTATAGATTTGATAACAAATCAAGTTCAAGCATAAATAGTAACAATAGCCATTAATTTATTTAAAGCAACAATTTTCCATTTTTTCCACTGTGAACTTTTATTATCTATATGTCCTTTATAAATCCCATGAATAGTTGGAGACTTGATACATTGGAATTCTTAGCGTTAAAAAAAATATAGTTCAAAAATTGTAATGGCGACTTTTCTTAATTTTGGCCAAAATTTCAAGGTCCTAAATGAATGAATAATGATGCTTTAATTCCGTCAAAATTTTTGTTTTTTTTTACATTCTCATCAAATCTTTATTTATTACATTATGTTAAACTAAGAATTGACTTAATTGGCTCGACCAAAAGCATCCTGTTATTAAGAAACAAGTTATGAAAATTCATACTTAACTTTCGTAATGTTTGGTGAATTGTTATAAGTTTTTTCATTATTGATTTGTTATAAGATAAATGATATTAAATTTTTTTTGTAAAGAGATTACACTTTTATTTATTACGAATATTAGAGACTTATGTCGTATTATCAGCCTAAATTAGCTGCTCAAAACATAAAATAAATCAAATTATTGTAAAAAGAAGGAAAAATTTTGTAATTTGATAATGCCATGAAATTTCTGGTTGATGTAAATTATTAATATATTATATATTCTCTCGCTCCCAAAATAAATGATAAACATCTAATATTTATTGGCTTTCGTTAATCAATTAAAACTATTCTAGCCTGATAATTTTTGAAAAATCATTTCTCATACTTATAAATCGTTTCAATTTACGCAAATATATATTTTTTATTGCATCAAAGTTTTTCTTTAATAAATTCTTTTGAAATTTAAAAAAAAAATAAAGACTAGAAATTAAAATAACAAAGTTTTTGGCTATGAACGTTTTCCATACTTGAAAAGTGTTAATAATTTTAAAAACAGGATTTTAATATTCGTTTAATATATAAATCATTAATTTTACTATAACGAAGACAATTTAATGTAAATTTTGAGTCATTATTGAAAATTTGTAATTACTTTATCTTATTCTATTATTCATATTCATATATTTAATAAAAAAAAAAGAATCTTTTTCAAAATTTAAATTCTCGTGTTTATAGCTGTTATCGCTAAATCATAAATCAAAAAATTTTTGACTAACAAAAACCTGATATCAAAATGAACCCAACTTATATTATACACATGATAAGCTCAAGCCCAAAAGATAGGGCATTTGACAATCTGAGCGGCAATAATGTCTTTTTGAATATATATAGTGTGATTTTCTTGGAATCGACATTATATAATTATCGGATAAGTCTATCAATTAATTGTCGATCGTTAATTTTGTAATATGATTTTTTCTTGCATCCTCTATCATACATGATACCTATACGGTTATTCCGGATTGTCTAAATATTATAGCATTTAATCCTTTTGAATTTTGAACTTCCTGCCCGACTTGTGTTATAATTTCATTATCCATAACCTCCCTGGCCATGTAGACTCGTGTTATAATTTTGTTATCCATAATCTCCCTGATCATGTAAAGTTATGCGGGGTAACAATCGACAGCTAATGAGCATTTTCTAAGAAAAACGGATATTCTTTTTGGCTAATCATCAATATTACGTCTAACCATATCAAGGGATGAGTCACGTGAACATGCTTTTGATTGGCAAACTACGAAATTTAGTCAAAAATACCGTCCGCTTTTGAGCATGGCATCTTGTTAACGATTTTTCCCGATAATTATATTAAAAGTAATCTTACTAAAAAAAATGTCAATTGTTAAACCGTTTATTAAAGAATTATGAATAAAAAGAAAATTTTTCAAATAAATAATGATTCAATACAAAAAAAATTGATGTTCCGCCGCCGTGTATTCTGCAACATGAATAAATTGAAAAGCTAATTATAGATATAGTTATGGAAATTATAAATAAATTAGTTCCTATACTATGAAGAGGGTTAATATTTTATCGATTTGTATTTCATTCATACAGTATCTTCAAAAAAAAACCATGATGTTTCATCATCCGTAGAAAATTAGATAAGATCTTAAGAATCAATGTTTTCCCTATGGTATTTTCATAAGGTTTTGGGGATGCCTAACGTTCATAATACATCGAGTCAATTAAATTCAGCAAACTTTCATTCCACATGCAGTAAAAAACCAAGGATATTTGCGCATAGTTTGATACTAAATTTAGTCCTGTATTATAATCAATTTAATTTCTGTATTAATATGTAAAAAGGCGTTCATCATATTTTTTTGCACGTGATTTTTCATAAAATCGTAATATTAAATTTAAATTACGATAGACGTGGGTAAAGGTTGATCACTTAATTGTATTTTGATATACTATTTATGATCTGCAATTTATAAAGGAATTTACTTGGTAGTTCATTTCTAGGATAGACTCGGAGATAATACTTTTTTTTTGTATACAGTAAAAATATTATATTCTTTTTT
The DNA here is from genome assembly GCA_003550305.1 of Glomus cerebriforme. Classification (NCBI taxonomy): domain Eukaryota; kingdom Fungi; phylum Glomeromycota; class Glomeromycetes; order Glomerales; family Glomeraceae; genus Glomus; species Glomus cerebriforme. The sequence continues at coordinate 42,764 of QKYT01000119.1, read as the reverse complement.
GAGTTCTTTTATGTAAAATAATATATAATTAACAAATAAAATGCTAGGAGGGTAATTTTTTTTTTTTTTTTTTTTGATATAATTAATCACATAATCTGATGCCATTTTATGATGGTTGATACTCCTTAAAAATTTCGGTAAAAATCTTGGATTGGAAATTACACACAACTTATAATAATTCATTTTATATATACTAAAAAAGAAATTCTTTTATTAAATGCGTTGAGAAGTATGCTATTACAATTGTTGATCTAATGAATATATTATTGACGTTTCTGTTATACGATATTAATACATTTAAAATCATATAGAATTTCTAATAATTGAAAAAAAATTATACTGGAAATACATATACCATTAAACAAATACATAATTACATTATAGCGGGTGGTACGGTGAAATTCCCTTTCTTTGCTCGCTCAATGTTATAAAATTGATCTTTTATAGGAGTTAATAACACATTAAATTTTGGTGTTATCACAAGACATGTATTTGTCGGTATTATTAACCAATCCGCTTTTTCAAATGTTAAAGGTTCTTGATTATAATTCAGGTGAAAAGATAGAAAAAATGGGAGATTAAAATATATATATAATCAATAAACGAACGAACGAAAAAAAAAAAAAAAATTGAAAATACCTGATGCGACCAATACAATATCTTCACGTTTATCTGCTTTGACCTACATATTGAATAATTAAAAATAAGTCCAGTACATTACAAAGTAATATATTAAAGATAGAAGCAACTCAACGTACCATTTTGTAATGTCCAGGCTTGTATTCTTTAAAATTCGTCCCTAAAAAATAATAATCACGAGTTATTATTTTTTTTAAAAAAAATTAAATTCAAAATAGAGAATATTTTAATAAATACCTGATGAAAAATATAAAGATGCTGCCTCTTCAGTCTTACTACTAATATATCTAGTACATACAACAGTACATCCATCCGTGACCGCAAAATTAAGCAATGATGGCTTTTAAAGAAAAATGTAATTCAAATTAATTAACAATAACGTATTTAAAATACAATGATATTACAAAATTTATATCGTTATTTTACCTCAGTAATTCCGGCTTCATCAGCCCATATATTTAATTGTTCAATTGTTTTTAACATAGCAGTCTTCAGCGTTTTATAATCAAAATTGTCAGCTTCTGGATTGCTTAACTAAAAATAAATAAATAAATAAAAATAAAAATAATTATTGAGTGAATATAATTTAAAAAAAAGTTATATCGTCGTTATTATATCTCATACCTGATTAAGAAATAATGCAAACGCCCATTCAGAATCCGTATTTCCTTCTACAAATAAAAATATTTCCTCTCTCAATGATTGTTGTAATTTTCTTTTAATCTATATCGTAAAAAATTTTTTTTAATTAAATAAATAATAATTTTAAGCAAAAAAAAATTTTTTTTTTATTTAAAATAACCTTATTAAAATCTTGTATATGTCCATTATGCATCCACATTAATTTATTATATTTCCATGGATGGCCTAAATAAAGAAAAAATTATTATATTTTTTTTTAAAAAAAGAAAAAAAAACAAAAGAACTAACGAATAATTTTACTCTCTAACAATTCTTTTAATTAAAAAAGACTTACAATTAGTTTCAGATAAGGTACCAGAAGTTGAGGCTCTTACATGAGCAAAAACCAACGGACTTTTAATCTTTTCGGCAAGTCTTGCCAAATTATTGTTATTCCAAGCTGGTGTTACTGACGCAAATATACATGGTGTATTATCAGGACCTGAATTTGATTCGTACCAACCTAAAAAACAAATATTTCTTTAATTTAAAAAAAAATTTTAAAAACAAGTTTTAATGGTGTATTTCATTCATTACCTACGCCGAATCCATCACCTATTTAAAAAGAAAAAAAAAAGAAAATAAATAAATAAATAATATTTCATTGAAAAAAGAAATTTTAAATTAAATTATGGTATATATACCATTTATCGGACGTCTTTTATCTAATCTAAGTCTAGAGTCAAATGATTGATTTATAATCGAATGGGCCGGCCGTGTAAGCAACTATTAAAAAAGAATAAAAAATAATTTAATTTATTTAGAAATGAAAGATAACTCTTTAATAAATTTAATTTTAAAGAAATCTTACGTGTGCTAATTGAATTTGACTTTTTCCTTTATAAAGCAAAAATCTACACATAATAATAAATTAAGTACAGCAAAAAAAAAAATAAAAGTTGAGAGAAAAATTTTTGTTGAGCATTTTTTGAGCTATATATATATTATTTTTGGAGTGATAAACAAGCCAGGCAATCACTTGATAAGGCTAATCCCGCTAAAATGATCGACTAAGCTGATCGGTAAAAGCAAAATCAAATTTTTTTTATCCATGACAATGGCGAAATTTGGTAAAGAATGAAGGAATATATCCAGTAACTTGTAAAAGTGTAGGGGTAAAGGGACAATCAAAAATCCCGTGAAATAACGCAATCCGCAATCACCGCCGGTCATTTGATTTGCAATGATCTACAATAACTGATAATGTTTATAATTAATGAATATCAAACATTCAAACTATTATGAATATTATAAATAATAAGATAATCTATAAATAAACTTTATTGATTCATTTACTCATTTACTCATTTACTTATCTGTTATTGTGTTTATAATTTCAATTTTTATTTTCAAAAAAAAAAAGAAAAAAAATATATTTCATTTAAATCAATATTACTATTAACGCGACAATATGCAAAACCAACAACAACAACAAAAAACATTGCCACCAAACAATACTTCGGATACCTCAGCTGCAATAGTACAGCCACCTCCAACTCCACCTTCTACAGCAAATGACACGCCAACGCCTAATAGTATTATAGATTTAACAGAATTAACACCATCTTGTAATATACCATCGCAAACACGATCAAATTATGATCCTAGCGAAAGCGCTAAATTAAATGGTAATAATTCAGGTAGTACAACAATGCCTATAAACGATATTGCGTATGATGGCGCAGAAAAAGATATTTTGTGTAATAACACAAAGAGAAATTTAAGGAAAAGAAAAGTTATAAATAGTAATAATGATAGCGAAAAAGGAGAGAAAGAAAAGATTGAAGAAAGAAATAGTAAATCAAGGAGAAAAAGAACCGGAGGCATCAAAAATAAGGCTAAGCCTAAGAATCCGAAAACTCCTTATAGTTTTTTTGCAAAAGCAAATAGGTCAGTATTAAAATATATTTTGTCATATTATTTTTTCAAAAAAAAATAGACTTGTAATTACGAATGTATATTCTAGAAATGAGTTTAATAAAAAATATCCTAATGCATCTGGAAAAGATATTAATTTATCACTCGGCAAAGCATGGAGAAAGCTAAACGATGATGAGAGAAAGGTAACTAATATATTTTTCTCTAAATAAAACAAAAGTTGATGAAATCTAATATTTTCGTAGCCGTATATTAAAATGGCGCAAGACGAAATTGAAGAATACAATATAATCATGAATGAATACAATAAATTGGTATAAACAAAAAAGTAACGTTTGTTAGTTTGTTATTTTTTTTTTTTATCACATATATTGATGAAATTTTTTGTACCCTTACAGCATCAAAATGTAGATAATGAAGAAAAAGCAGATATAAATGACGTTTCGCCAAAACCATTTGCTGATTTTAGATCATTACTTGGGTCTCCAATTTCTTTTGGTCCATTTGAGGCGAATATAGAAACTAATTATGAAATTTCATCGCAAAGTGACTCAATGAATATCGAAGAGGCCTGTATTCCAAAAGAAATTATCGCCAGCGAATCACCATTGAACATGAAAGAAGAAGCAACGAGTTCGACAATCGCTAACAATATGAACACATCACAACGACCGCAACAACCGCAGCAGTTGCAGCAATCTCAACCTGTTGAAGAATTCAGTGGCCTACCTCATAATAATATGAGTGCATCCTTTCTTTGTGAAGAACAAAATAACCTTGTGCCTATGCAACAACCTTATCAATCATTACAACACTCTCAACAAAATCCACAATCTAACGATGCACAAGTCGATTTACAAACATCGCAACGACAGTTTCAAAACAATCCATATTATCATTATAACATGAAGATAATTAATTCTCAAGTAAATCAACCACAACAAAATCAATTTATAAAGACGCAGAAAGAATCGCAAATGCAAGAAGGGATTTCACAAGTTCAACAAAATCAAAATTTTCAACAGCAACAGCCTATGTATCCAATGGTACCTCCCGCTTCATCTCATATGCAGCAATCCATCCCATTTGACCATAAATTATATCCAATTAATTGTCATCCAGCGCAACCATATATGCCCCAAATGCAACAAATATATCCGTCGACGCCTCCTCAGCCAATGATTCCACAAATGTCATATAATCAATTACATCTACAACAAATGATGTGCCAAATGCAACCTCCACACCAAATGTGGCAAACTCCAAGTTTTATGCCAACTCAAACAAATCATCAAATGATGCCATTACAACTTAGTACACGTCATAATCAAATGCAGTATAACCAGCAAATGCGTTGTTGTCATGAAATGTCACCTTTTAATAATACTATGATGGGTGTGCCGCCTCCTTATCAAATGCAGTACGATCAAATGTCACCAATGATGAATGATAAACAATTTTTTTATCGCCAACAACAAATGGACATGTATCAACAATATCATCATCCAATTCCTCAAAATTATCAAATGAATTAGCGGGCGTGTTAAACTTCTTTAATAGTGAATATCTAATACACTATATATTTGCTTGTTAAATTTATGCTATATATTTAACATAATTATACTTAATAATGATAGGGAAATAAATATAATTAAATTTAAAATTACACGTTATCCGGCGAAAAATTTGCCATATGAATAAGACATATTAAGCAACGGATAACATTTATACATTAAACTTTATATACAGTAGATTAGTATTAGTACTAAAGAGATTTGATTTGAAATTATTATTCATTATTATATAAAAGTCGACTTAATTAAAACGATGTAATTAAATATTTTAAATACCGTATTTTACCTTTTTATCTTATACAACTATTTAAACATTTCTTATAATATTTTTTGTTAAACCTTTTCATCTTTTTTTTTTTATTGATATTGAACTGATACACATAAAACATCTTTAGATTTAATCCCCCCCTGCCCCATCTTCTGAGTACAGAACACTCCCCCCAATCATCAAGGTTGAGACAATCTCATATATTTAACCACCCTCTGAATGTCTTATGCATCACAATAAGTAATTGAAAGAAATGACCTAAGTATTTTCCGTATTGTCGGTGTTTCTCCACATAGGGAATCGGAACGAATTTAGTTACAATTTAGAACCTGTGCGGGATCAAACCTATATGCAGCGTGTACATATACATCCCATACCTTTCATATCCTATATTAACGTGGTTATGGTTTAACCGTTTTTTTAAAACAATTTTTCTTAGTATAACAGTGATTGATACGATACGGTTGGATCTAAATAGCAAAAAATCCGATCATGCACACACAGTACTAAATACTTATATATAAGTGAATAAATAAAGTTTTTTATTAATAGTTGACCTTTGCCGGCATAAGAAATGTGCAACAATTTTAATTGAAGTTAAATAATTTTCTCTAATTAGTATTAGTAATAAGTGCTCCATAAGAAAATTCATTTCTATCACGAATATTTTGTGAATGTTTTATTCATCTTTTTTATAAAAAAAAACCAATAATAATTCTTGAATATCATATTTTTGTTGAATAAATAAAGAAAATTTTAAATATGTACACACAAGAAGTACAAATAAAAATGTCATTTTATACTTGCATAATTGTTTATTTTAAAATGTTGAACAAAAATATTTCTGAGTTTATTAATTCGGCAATAGTAACTATTTTTTCACTAAATTCAAATATCATAAAATATGATTCTTTTTTAACAATTCTTTAAAAATTATTACAAGAATTAAATATATTCCTTTTAAATATGGATATTACAAAATATTATAATTATAATTTAGATCCTAAAAATATATTTAAAATTTTGTCAAGTACTACTCAAAATACTATTTATTATTCAAGTTTAATTGGATATTTTTATCAACATGGAATTAGATATGAAGTTAATGAAATTAAGGCACTTGAAATATTTATTTATAGTATTTTTTTTCATTACTTTTCACTTGACTTATTATTTATACTGGATTCAAATATAGTTAATTTTAACTAATAACTGATTATTATGTAAGATTCAAAGAAATTTTGGTGACATACTAAAAAACCGTGAAAAATATGAAATTTGTCAATTTTTTTTGAAAGATCTGACCAAATTTCTTTAATTACATCTGTAATAAACAAGAAATATTTTAATTTTTACACATTATTCACAAAGGAATGAGTTTAAATGACAACAATTACAATTGTGATAATACTTTAAAACAGTCCTTTTTTAAATTATTGGATGGAGAAAGATTGGGAAAAAATTTTTGTAAAGGATAAAACTTTTATTTATTTGAATATAATTGTTGTCTTTTTTTGATATGATTAATTTAATCATATTACTTAACTATTTTTTTCCAATATTGCTATTATAATTTATTATATTAATTTAATCTAGTGAAAGTTACGTCAACATTACCATTACCTAAATGATTTGTTATTTAATAATAAAAATAGGGAAGAGGGGAAGAAGAAGCATAGATTGGGAGCACTTTTTTCTTATAGGTTTGACAGGGATTATATCAAAAAACGAAACATAGTTTAGGAGGGGTCTTCTTCTCCAGGGGCGTTCAAGTATAGGTTGGGATTCCTTATAGTTTTACCTTGAAGTTTTCTTGGTTTAAACATAAGCCCCCCTTAAATGGAGGTATCCATTAATAAGAGTTGCCCTCCTTCCCTCCCTTGAATTTCCAAAACGAATACACATATTTAAAAATAAATGTATATATCCACCATAAGATTTATTATTAGTAATATCAGTATTAAATCTATTTCTAATTATACTTTTTTTCTATATTTTTAATATATTCTAAATAAATCATTAATTTACTATCTATATTCAAATATTGCTTATTACTTTATCCAACATTATTAGCAATCCATCCAACATTATTTAATGTCCTCTATTATTCTTCTTTTGTTGTTTTTAATCTTATATTTTCATGCATCTTCAACAATATTTTCTATTAATGTCAAATTTCAGTCATTATGTCATCTCCATGTATTTTTTACAGTATTTGTTATCTTTTTGGATAGAATTTGTCGAATTATCATTTTCTAGTGACTAATATACACATTAATAAATAATTTTCCAATTAGAATTGTCTGTTATTTAGTTGAAGTCGTACATGATCTCCAAAAGCCGTATTATGGTCTGCAATCGACGTGTCTGACATAACAATTGTCTTGAGATTACAACAGCAGACAAATTGGTTATTGTGAATATAATTCTTCTGATTCTTTTTTCACTCTATTCACTCTTTTCATTATAATTTTTGATTTCATTTCTGTTTTGAATGATTTTGTTATTATTTTGTCTTTCTCTATCCTTAATCCATGCAACTCCATTATTATTAAATTCTTTTTGCTTCTTATTTTATGTTCAATTTATTTCAATTTCTTTGCTATTCTTTTGTTCTCTTTACATATCATTACGGAACTATTCCCATGTTATGATAAAATACTAAGGATGAAAGTAAAAGGGAATTCTAATCTAAACCAAACCAGAGATAGGATATACTCAACTATCTAACTGGTCTTTCCTTGCCTGATACGAGGAAAGTCAACTCATATACAGTATAAGGAAGATAAAAGGTAGTTTAAAGGAATTTAAAAAGAAACTAAACCAGCCAGATATGAGATACTCGACTATCTGGCTGGTCCTTCCTTGCCTGATACGAGGAAAACCTCTATATACAGTATAAGGAAAGATAAGAAAGAGTTTAAAGAGGCAGTTTATTTTTAAGAGGTTATAGAGAGAAAATAAAATTATAGAAAGAAAAGAGTTTAAAGAAGAATTTAGTGAATCTAGTTTTTTTTAATTTAGAGAAAAAAAATCTTAATAGGTATTTATAATTTTTTTTTTACTCTGTAAATTTTGTCATGAGAACTAATTATGTATTTTATTATTGATTATGCAGTGTCTACTTAATTTAAATTTATTTGTACTTTTTTAGCCAAGTAAAGTATAATGTATGAGCCATACATAATACGCTTAGTATATAATTACGTAATATTAGAAGATACTAGATTTTATAAGTCATATAGTTTATAATATTATAGCTTATTTTCATGTTTACTAAATATTGGTTTTTTAAAATCTTTTCATAAATAAATATTTTTAATAAATAAATTTACTACTTAAATTGTCCAAATTATCAGGATTTTCATAGTGGTAATATATTAATTTCCTATGGTTATTATAATATTATTGATTTAGGATTATGTAAACCAGCAAATGAAAATCACAAAAGCAAAAGAAAAATGTTTATGGAGTATTGCCATATGTAAAAAATTATGCACAAGAAAGTGATGTTTATAGCTTTGGAATTATTATATATGAAATATCTAACGGATTGCATCCTTATCATGATATGGCTCATGAAGAGTTTTTAGTCTTAGACCAAGATTTAGATTTAAAGACACTCAATTAATAGATATATTTAAACGATGTGCAGATGCAGATCCATCAAAAAGACCAACTGCAGAATATTTACATGAAAGATTTTGTCAATGGCGGGATGATTTGGGATTTGATAGTGATAGTGAAATTTCTAAACAAACAGATGAATTTAATGAAAACAAAAATCTTTCAATTAATACTGAACTTAATTATACTATACATCCTCAAGCTATTTATACAAGTAAATTAATGAATTTTAATAATTTACCTGAACCAAAAAAATGCAGGCAATGAGGAAGAATATTCAGGTAATTAAATTATTATTTTGATTTTGTTTGATGTTTATTAATCTTTTGTTTTACAAATTCTATGAAAATTGATTTCATTAAACTTAAATTTTACTAATTTCAATAATTTTTAAATAAGTTTAAAATTTACCTAAGAATTAACATTTAATTTTATTTTTTACGGAATAAATTAGATTGATTAACTTTCTTAAATGTAAATGAGGATCTTATACAAATGAGTTCATATACATTAATATTGTATCTAATAAATAAGTGAACTTCTAATTTTTTTATGTTTCTGAATCACTACATTCAAAATCTCCAGATTCAAATTTAGTCTGAAATCATTCCTGTCCCAAAATCTGTGAAATATAACTTCCAATTGTGATTTCAATATCATTAATTTCTTCATATTTATAAATATTTATAATAATACTTTTAAATTAACTTTTTCGATTCAACTAATCCATTCATTTAAATTTGCTGACTGCATTTTGGTGTAATCTATAAAAGAAAAAAAATACAAAGGATTATGATCATTCATGTAATTGTTAATGATTTAATTTTATTAAATACATTAGTACTTCATTAATTAATGAAATGTCATTTCAAAGGTTTTAAATTTAAATAATAAAAATGATGAATATGTGAATATAACTAAATGAAAACTAAAAGACTGGTAAATTTTTATGTCCTGTTTTCTTTCATCGAAAATAAGTAATACTTCTGATTAAATATAATTACAATTCCATATTATTTTCTTAGAACTGACTTTATTTTTTTTAAAAAAAATTGATTTTATTTTCAATTGCTAAATAAATTATTTGTACAATAACATATCAATTATAAACATTATTATTCATCAATTATAATGTACTAACATTTAAATACAAATATTCAAAATAAATTAAATAATTATTAATCCTTCACTCTCATTTAGCTTCTTACCTTGCTTTTTTTTATATTTTTTTTGATTCATTACTATTAATATTACTACTGGCAGATCTTGTAGATGAATAAAAGGATAAATCATTAGATAACATGATTTTACTTCTTTTCTTACCTAATAATGAAGATTCTTTAGTAAGTTTTCCAGCAAATATTTTAGCAATTTTAATACTATCCTTATCACTTATTATACTAATATTATCTAACATCCAAGTCATTGTAAATAAATCTCTATTTCGAGTTGCTATGGCTAATGCATTCATACCTTCATTATTAATGGCCTTAATATCTACACCATGTCTAATAATCATTTCTAATATATTAGTTGGCCATATATTTCGTACTGCTTGTAATAAAGCTGTTTTTGCATCAAATTCTCCCCAGTCATTTACAATAACTTGTATGTTTGGATCTGCTCCATTATCCAATAATGCTTGTATAATTGGTGATCTTTCTCGATGTAAAAATTTTTCTCCAAGAAAATATGATAATACTGTCATTCCATCTTTATCTTTTGCATTGATATTACATTCCATTTCTTTCAAAAATTTAATTGCTTGAAGTAATATTTCATGATATTCTTTAAGTTTATCCTCACTATAAGTTATTATTTTATTATTAAGTGCTTTATTAAAGAATAATAAATGAAATACTGTTCTTCCTTTTTTTTTTGTTGTAACTTTAAATTTTGCTCCATATTCTTTAAGACATTGAAACATGATATTTAAATTCTTTCTTTCACAGAATTTTGCTGTAATTAACACCAGTTTATCTGACATATCACTAAAATTATATTTACCATCAACTCTTTTATCATAATACAAATGCCACCTTAACCCCTCAATATCTCCCATTCCAGCATGATATCCTGCATGACATTTATCTGGTTCAATAAAATCACGTGTGTTTTGGTATTCTTCAATATACTTTGTTAATACATCCGCACATGTGCATTCATGTGGATTTTGTAATGGGTGAATGCTAATCTAATAATTACAAAGGAAAGTATAAGTATAATTATTTTTGAAATTGTAATAGCAAAGTTGGATTTAATAACTAATTTAATATCTTACAGGTTGAAGAGAAACTTGATTATTTACTTCTGACATGCGATAATTTTGTTGATATTTGTATTGTGAAATATCATTATTAATAGGATAATATTGAGAATGTTGATATGGCTGCTGTGGTTGAGATGGTTGTTGTTGATAGAGTTGTGGTCGAGGAGGAGGAACATTGATTTGTTGATTATTTACTCCCAATATTTCTTGATAATTTTGTTGATATTGGTATTGTAAAATATTATTATTAATAGGATAATATGGCTGTGATTGAGGCAGAGGTGTTTGCTGTTGATAGGGTGGTGGTGGTTGAGGTGGAGTTAAATTTGCAGCTTTTTGATAGAGTTTTTGTTTGTCTACACTAGTTTCAACACCATTATTATAATATTCTAAAATATTTATTCCACTTGGATCTCCTAGA
>QKYT01000119.1:2333-23654 GCA_003550305.1 Glomus cerebriforme | reverse complement strand
ATGATTACTTGATATACTTGATAGTTCTATTTCTCGTGTGTTCATATTATTAAAATTTTGAATAAGTCGAGATAAATCTCCATGATTACTTGATAGTTCTATTTCTCGTGTGTTCATGTTATTAAAATTTTGAATAAGTTGAGATAAATCTCCATGATTATTTGAAGATTCTATTTCTTGTGAATTATTAAAATTTTGAATAAGTTGAGATAAATTCCCATGTAATGAATTACTAATTACATTTTCAGAAATTTTAACAGTATTTGAAATGGGAGGTTGATTATTTAAATGAAAATTATTTATAATGATATTTTTTTTGGTAATGATCTTTAATTTTTCAACTACCTGATTGATAGTTGGACGATCGTCTGGTTCACCATTCCAACAATCTACAAAATGAAATTTTAATTAAATCAATATTACATATAAATCATAAATCATAAAATTAGAATTATATTTACCAGTATAAATCTTTATATAATCTTCAGGAGTATCAGGAACAGGGGTTTCTCTATGACCTTGTAAAATTTCAAGAGTTAACCCAACATCATGTGGTTCATTACAAAAAGGCGGTCGACCACTAGATATTTCCCATAAGAGCACACCAATACTATAAACATCACTCTTTTTATTTAATGAATATATTTGCAATTGGTTGTTATTTCTTGTACGATTAAATAATTTTGGATCAACATAAGCAACCATTCCAAATAATCTTGATCGAGAGTTGGATACTTCATCAATCCTCTTTGATAATCCAAAATCAGCCAATTTTATTGTATTTTGATGAACTAATACATTTTTGGAGTGCTATTATCAAATATTAATAAAATAAAGTAATTAAATTAAGATACACAATCATAATACTCATAATATAATATATAAATGAATTACCAAATCACGATGCACAATTCCTTCATCATGTAAACATGATACAGCATAAGCCAATTGAAATGCAAAATTAAATTTATCATTCCAAGTGAGATTTTCAAAATGATCCTTCAAATAGTTTCGGAGACTACCGCTATCAGCATATTCCAATACCAACCAATATTTTTTCCTTTGATTTTCTTTTAAAGAAAAATAAAACATCAAAATTAATTTAAATTTTTATTTATTAATAAATAATAATAACATTAAAACTTAACATACCCCAATTGGAAGTGACACCATAAAAACTAATAATATTATCATGAAAATCAACTTCACGCTGTAATTTAATCTAAGTAATAAATAGATTTTAAATTAGAAACGTTAAACGTATATATCATTAATAGGTATTACATTATAATTACCTCATGAACAATTTCTTTAACTGTGGCGTTATTAAAATTAATAAAAGATTTTAATGCAAAACATTTATAAGAATTTTTCCAATTTGCGCGATAAACTATTCCGAAACCTCCTGAACCAATTTCAGTAATATTATAAAAATTTTCAAATATATAATGTTTGATGAGTTTATTAGAAATAGCTTCTTCGATCCAATTGATCCCTTCATTTGAATTGTTAATAAATTTAATTTCGGAATTATTAGACATTGTTGGATATAAAATTTCTTAGTGTGAAAGATAATTTTTACGCTATTTTTTATTTATTTTTTTTTTTTTTGTCTATATATAAATAAGAGACTGTATTACCAAACGAATATGTTGTGCCTCAAGCAATTAATTTGCCCAGTTCTAAATTGGGAAATTGTTAACTATTAGTAGATAGACCGTCGATTATTGGATCATCAAATTTTCACTAGTTAAATTAAATACAATCTTAAAAAAAACAACGTAGACGTTAAAGATTAAGAGAAAATCCTAACAAATAAGGTAAGGACCAAGGAAAAAACTCAAAATTCAAAAATAAAGTATTATTAAGAAATGAAAAGGAAGAAATAGCGGACTTTTATAAAGAGTTTTGATTGTTACCGCCCGCAAAAGGTAATAAACAAGATAAAATAATTCAAGTCACGAAACATAATCTTGTTCGTTTTATGTTTCTAAAATTTATTTTTTTTTTAATCTATTATATGTTAAATTTAACACATGCTTTCGTTTATATTTAAGCTTTGAATTTAAAATTAAAAGATGATGAATATCATTTCTCTAATTTCAAGATGGGTCGATAAAATGATAAAGTAATTTGTCAAGAATAAGGATAATTTTAAAGAACATAATGTTATTCAGTGTAAATAACGAAATCATGAAAAAATAAGAGATATTATTTTTAATAGAAAATTATATTTTTTTTCGTTGGAATTTCTATTTTAAAATTTTCAATTTTTTATTAACTCGTTAATTTTGTAGTAAAATAGTGTTCATTAATTACTAAATGACAATATTAATATTAGCGTGATTCTCGTCACATTATTCCTTTTTTTTTTTAAAAATAAAAATATTAAATTATTGGCATTTTATTTGCCGCGAACATCAAACAAAAAAATGCATATATATAATCCAATTTAAAAATTGTTTTTTTTTTTAAAAAAAAGTTAAAGTTAAATTTTGAACATTTCGCAAATCTCGTTCGTGGTGATATTTTTATGATTTAGAATTTCGCCAAAGCTTGACGCAATATAAAGAAAAAATATGCGCAACGCAAGAAACTTTATACTTTCATCTCAATCCTTGATTATAATAAAGATATCAGCAGGAATATCATGAATAAAAACCATTAGATGAGGATATACTTGTTTGCAATGCTCCGTTACCAATTTTTGCTTCGGAATTATTACAGCAGATAATTTATTCTTAAATCAAATAAATAAATAAATTCATTCGATATCCTTGCTTGTTTTTTTTTTGATTTAGAAACGCGGTAAATTTTTAGAGTGTTGAGTTTTTTGCTTATCATCATTCGTATTAAACTTTTATTTTCTTTTTCTCTCAGCGACACTTTGTTTCAGGATTTTTTTTTTTTTGAGACGCTCAATTGGGAAGTATCGAATACTGTCACATGACATGATTTTTTTATGTGTTAAGCAAACTTTTAAATTGATGAGGCTTCATTGTTAATATTCCATTTTTTTTTGGATGCTTTAATTAAAATTAGTTGTCACTATACACCAATTTGAAGTTATTGAAACAAATTAACAAACTAACCGAAGTCATTATCGTCCTTAAATCGAAGACGTAAATAACGGTAAAAACCATGGTAGAATTGTTCTTGAAACTACATCTGCATTTTGAAATACAGTAATTTATCGCTAATTGTCTAAATAGTCAATGGCTTTTTTTGTGATCTGATACTATTAACAGTCCTCTATTAGTCCTCTCAATTGAGCCAGAATAATTTCCTAGAATTGCTACTTTTTCATACTACTGAATTTACTACATATTATATATTCTATACTTTCATCGGGATGTGATTTTATTCAATATTGTGAAAATCTTCGTATTTGTAATAATTTAGAATTACTGTAGCTTTTTCGATCCAACTAATCTATTCATTGGAATTGATGACTGCATTTTGTGTAATCTATAAAAGAAAAGTGAACACAAATAAAAAATTACAAAGAATTATAATCATTCATGTGACTGTTGATAATTTAAAATTGAAATACGATAAAACCTTGAAATTAATCATACTCTTACCGAAAGTTTTAAATGTCGATGAATATGTGAATTTAACTGAATTATAGAATTCTATGCACATGAATCGTTTATATGTCCTATTTTCTGCTAAACTATAATGAGTTAGCTTTTTGATCAAATACCATTTAAAGTCTTTAATTAATTTTGCATTATTTTCTTAGAAATAACTTTTTTTTTTAAAAAAAAAAAATTGAATGAATAATTGAATATTTTATCGATTTATTTTCAATTGCTAAATAAATTATTTATTAGATAAAATAACTTATCAGAATTATCAAATTCAAGCATTATTATTTGTCATCCTATTCAATATATCGTAATGTAATATTTAAATACCAATATTCAAAATAAATTAAATAAAGCAAATTATTAATTTTTCATTCCCATTTATCAATCATGGCATCTTATTTTTATATTACTTATTTCTTTTTTAATTCACTACTATTAATACTATTAACAGAAGAATAAAAAGATAAATCATTAGATAACATGATTTTACTTCTTTTCTTTTTTAATAATTTATATTCTTTAGTAGTAAAGTTTCCAGCAAATTTTTTAGCAATTTTAACACTATCCTTATCCCTTATTATACTAATATTATCTAACATCCAAGTCATTGTAGCTATATCTTTAGCTTGAGTTGCTATAGCTAATGCACTCATACCTTCATTATTAATGGCCTTAATATCTACACCATGTCTAATAATCATTTCTAGTACATAAGTTGGCCATTTATTTCGTACTGCTTGTAATAAAGATGTTTTTGCATCAAATTCTCCCTGATCAAATACATCAAATATAATAACTGGTATGTTTGAATCTGCTCCATTATCCAATAGTGCTTGTATAACTGGTGATATCTCGTAATGTGAAAATTTTTCTCCAAGAAAATATGATAATACTGTCATTCCATCTTCATCTTTTGCATTGATATTACATCCCATTTCTTTCAAAAATTTAATTGCTTGAAATAATACTTCGTGAAATTTTTTAAGTTTATCTTTATTATCTTTGTCAGTTATTTTATTACGAAGTGCTACATTAAAGAATAATAAATGAAACGCTGTTTTCCTGTTTTTTTTTCGTTGTAACTTCAAAATTTGCTCCATATTCTTTAAGACATTGAAACATAATATTTAAATTCTTTTTTCCGCAGAATTTTGCTGTGATTAACACCAGTTTATCTGACATATCACTAAAATTATAATATCCATCAACTTTTCTGTCATAATATAAATGCCATCCTAATCCAACAATATCTCCTATTCCAGCATGATATCCCGCATGACATTTATCTGATTCAACAAAACCACGTGTGTTTTGGTATTTTTCAATATATTTTGTTAATACATCTGCACATGTGCATTCATGTGGATTTTGTAATGGATGAATGCTAATCTAATAATTACAAAGGAAAGTATAAGTATAATTATTTTTGAAATTGTAATAGCAAAGTTGGATTTAATAACTGATTTAATAACTTACAGGTTGAAAAGAAATTTGATTATTTACTTCTGACATGTGATAATTTTGTTGATATTTGTATTGTGGAATATTATTATTAATGGGATAATATTGAGAATGTTGATACGGCTGCTGTGGTTGAGATGGTTGTTGTTGATAGAGTTGTGATCGAGGAGGAGGAACATTGATTTGTTGATTATTTACTCCCAATATTTCTTGATAATTTTGTTGATATTGGTATTGTAAAATATTATTATTAATAGGATAATATGGCTGCTGTGGTTGAAGTTGTTGCTGTTGATAGGGTTGTGGTTGAGATGGAGTTAAATTTGTAGTTTTTTGATAGAGTTTTTGTTTTTCAATACTAGTTTCAACTCCATTATTATAATATTCAAAATTATTTATTTCACTTGGATCCCCTAGATTTGCAGCTTTTTGATATAATTCAAATGCTTTTTTCCTATCAACACTGGTTCCAATTCCATGTTGGTAACAATATCCCAAACTATTTATTCCATTTGCATTGTTTAAATTTGCAGCCTTTTGATATAATTCAAATGCTTTTTGTTCATCAACATCTGTTCCGATTCCTAAATGATTAAATATTCCAAGTAAAACAATAGAATTTGAATGATTTTGATTGTTTAATAATAAATTATTAATTTCTTGTAAAGTTATATTATGATTATTAAGATAACTAAGGATTTCTTGTTTATAATTTCCACAATTATCTTTACTAGGTAGACTAACTATTTCTTCAACTAACATAATAAAATTATTCTCAAATTGATTGCTTGAAGATTCTATTTCTTGTGTATTCATATTATGAAAATTTTGAATAAGTTGAGATAAATCTCCATGTAATGAATTATTAATAGGATTTTCAGGAATAAAATGTTGGTTACTTGATGATTGGATATTCTTATTACAATTATAAAGATGAAAATCTTTTATAATGATATTTTCTTTTATAATGATATTTTCTTTTATAATGATCATATTTAATCCATCAACTACCTGATTGATAGTTGGACGATCATCTGGTTCGCCATTCCAACAATCTACAAAAAAAAAAAAAAAAAAAAAAACTTTTTAATTAAATCAATATTACTCATAAATCGTAAATTAAAATTACATTTACCAGTATATATCTTTACATAATCTTCGGGTGTATTAGGAATAGGTGTTTCTCTATAGCCTTGTAAAATTTCCAGAGTTAACCCAGCATCATGTAGTTCATTACAAAAAGGTGGTTTGCCACTAGATATCTCCCACAAGAGTACACCAATACTATAAACATCACTCTTGTTATTTAATGAATATATTTGCAATTGGTTATTGCTACTTCTTGATCGATGAAATAATTTTGGATCAACATAAGGAACCACTCCAAATATTTTTGATCGAGAGTTGGATGATTCATCAATCCGTTTTGACAAACCAAAATCGGCCAATTTGATGGTATTTTGATGGACTAATATATTATTGGAATGCTATTATTAAATACAATAAGTAAACTATTAAATCCAATTAAAATATTAATATCACAATATAACATATAAATGAATTACCAAATCACGATGTACGATTCCTTCATTATGCAAACATGATACAGCATGAGCCAATTGAAATGCAAGTTCAAATTTATCATTCCAAGTAAGTTGTTCAAAATGGTCTTTCAAATAGTTTCGGAGACTTCCGCTATCAGCATATTCCAATACCAACCAATATTTTTTCCTTTGATTTTCTTTTAAAAGAGAAAACATCAGAATTAATTTAATTTTTTTTATTAATAATATTATTAAAACTTATCATACCCCAATTTGAAGTGACACCATAAAAACTGATAACATTATCATGAAAATCGACTTCACGCTGAAGTTTTATCTAAGTAATAAATAGATATTAAATTAAGAAATTAGAAATATGCTTTATGTTTATATGTTATAATTACCTCACGATTAATTTCTGTAACTGTGGCGTTATTAAAATTAATAAAAGATTTCAATGCGAAATATTTATAGGAATTTTTCAAATTTGCACGATAAACTATTCCGAATGATCCGGAACCAATTTTAGTAATATTATAAAAATTTTCAAATAAATAATATTTAATGTATTTATTAGAAATAGCAGCTTCAATCCAGTTAATCCCCTCATCTGAATTGTTGGTGATTTTAAGTTCGGCGTTATTAGACATTTTTGGGTATGGAAAAATTTCTACAGGTGGAATTTTAATTTTTACGCTACTCTTTTTTTTTTTGTGTTTAAAAAATAAATTTGATTTATAAATGAGACTCGATTAGTCTAGTATTACTATACCAAACGAGAATGGTTTATCAATTTGTGGTTAGTCGAAAGTCTGATCATTTCATTATGGCTTTTACGCCAATGATTGAACAGCGCTTTTTATATATTAGAGCTTGCATCTAATCTAACCATAATTCAAAAAATCATTTGGAAAAATTGTTTTCAATATGCTGTGCCAACAATTTTAAAAGATTAAAAAAAAAAAGATTTTAAAATAAGATTTATTGCAATTTCTTAAGTTTGTAATTAATATAAGGTTTTAATTTAAGTATTTATGCAAATTAATATCCCTAGCTTTTTGTGAGAAAAAAGAATGTTTTAAATAATTTAGTAGTTCTTCTAGTTTAGTGAAATTTGATTTAAAAAGAGAAAAAAGTAAACTGTAATGCTAATTTAATTGATAAGAGAATCAAAAAGAAAACTCATTTTTATTTATTTAAATATAAAGTTTACATAATGAAAAAAATGCACAAAACTCTACCGTTTGCTATTTATATATTATTGTAAAAGTTTAATAAATTATAAAATGGGAAAAGTAAAGAAAAATAAGAACAAATGAAGGTAAATCAATTAGTTACCTCTACTTTACCGAGCTGTATTACTGTTGCTTATTTTTCTAGAAAACTTTAGCTGCCATCCATATTCCTACAACCGATGTATGTAAATTATATATTAATTATTGTACGTTATATTATTAATTGCATAAAATAAATGGATAAGATATCCAATATGAACCTAAATGGCTAAATGATAATTTATAAGATAATATTTTAAAAAAAATTAAATCTAAAATTAAACCATTATATATAAACGTGTTATGATAATTTTGATCTTACGGTATAAGATAAGATCACTAATTTAAGAATGGACAAGTTATAATAAATAAATAATTTTAAAGTGATAAATTCGCTAAAGGTTATCATCATTTAGAAAATGAATAACAATAGTAGCAAAATTAGGACGGGTTAAAACATTTTCGTGAATTTACGTAAACTCAAAAAATAGGNCGATGAACGAAAGCTCATTTAGTGTCTTAGAATACACTTGAGCAATTTATCGGTTATATTAAACTTATTATTCTAGATTTTTTTTTATTATTATTAAAGTCGTAGGTCCTTTTTAACTTTTTTTTTTAAAAAAAAATTTTTGATTTTTGAAAAGATATTTAGTTGCAAATTGAAACAATTATTTTCTTTTATCAAATTTTCAGATCTAAAATATTAACCACATTTTTTAATGAAATATGAAGAATATAAATAAATGTTAAAAGAAACAAATAAGTTGAATTGGAATATATATATCTTATATTTAGCTTTATTGTATTAAGTTCCTGATTGAGTGATGATGTTTTTTCATCTCTACAGTGTGACAATATAGGAGGGATTTAATTAATTGGTTTGCTTTTAATTAATAGTAATACGAAAAACCAGTCTGAAAATGGACTCTTAACATTTTCGCATGCAAACACTTTAATAATTTCATTAACACTCACCACAACCACCCTATTTTATCTTTATCTCACAATGTTCCCATAGATTTTTCCTTACAGAATATTAGCTCAAATAAATCCCTTTTCATCTGCTACCTCTTTAGAACTCAGCTCTTATATTTCCTACAAAATTAAATCCCTTAATATTTTATTATTAACCTGCGATGTACTTCAATGTAACTTTTTCTCAATTTATCTGCAGTCATCCTTCATGTCAATCGGACTTATGCACCAGACATTCTGCTTTACTCAAATCACACTATTCATCCTTCATTTAATTTTTACACAACAAACAAATATCTGCAATCCCGCTTTCTGAGATAAAAAAGTTAAATTATAATCTTCCCTCATTTGATGAACTTACATTAACATAATCCACATCTCATCCTCCTTTCACATCAATTAATTCCTAAAGCCTTAAGCGATGCTTTGTTAACTATTTTCCCAAAAAGGAACAAAGACACTCACACATTATTGATTTTTTCACTTTTTTATTATGGATCTTTGTAGATGTGGCTATCACATTTCAATGCCTGCATTGAATGAAAGAAATCTCTACACATTACTAAAAGATCCAAACATCTCAATCAGCCTAAACCAGGTCAAAAAACTAAACGCTGCTCCTACTGCTAATGCCAGTAATAGCACAGACTGGCAACGCCTTTATGCCAATGACCTATGATTCATTTGAACATCTTCTAATTTTCTCCACTCAGGTTCTTGGACTCACCATAGATCTGTTTTCCTTCATAATGACCCCACTATAGATTTTTTTAATTCATAATACATATATCACCCTATATAACTATAACATAGACAATTTTTATTTTAATTTAGAATAGTGAAAAGGCTTTACCTAATTTCTCTGGTTAGGCTAAGCAGTTTATCTTGCCACCCCAACGTGATTATTTTATGAATAATCCATTTTGAATGATCTCTAATATCAAATATATAATATGATTGTTAATGATGTTGGACATGTTGTAGCCCAAACGTAACCATGTCCCGAATCCGACTTGGGATATCTCAAATCAAACTTGGGACAATCCTATGTCCGAAAATTAACCATATCCCAAACAAAACTAGTAAATTTTAAATGTTTAAGACGTCTCAAACTACCATTTAAGACTGGATTAGTTTGGGACATGGTCAAGTTTCGGATATAAGGTATTCCCAAGTTTGATTTGGGACATGGTAGTGTTTGGGCTACAACAGACATATAAATTGTTGATCCTTACACATTCTAATCTTAGCATCCAATATTTTTGCTTTTGTCATGATGATATTATTTTTTTTTATTTAGATATTGGATACGCCACAAACGTAACTAAGTACTGTACATATTGTGGCTGAACACCCCTAATGGGTAGACTATTAATGCTATAGTGAAAATCCAAATAGAGTAAAAACGCACTAGGAAAAAGTGAACTAAACTAAACTAAACTAAAAAAAAAGAATAAAAGAAAAATCAGTAGGCTATACATTTCCATAGAAACTTGTCCAATTTTCATGATGTGTTCTTAATATTAATGAAGTTTTTAAATTTTTTTTGATCTTGGATACCTAATGAAAATTGGGTTTCCACATTAGACACCAGAATATCCATGATGGACACCACATTACTTCGACCAGTGAATTTTCTTTTAATTGAAACATTATTGTTTTTAGTTTACTTTTGTGATTAGATTAAATGAAAGTTTCTTTTTTATTTTTGTATTCGGGGCAGTTCTAATCGTGATATAGGTCTGATCTTTTTTTTTACGTGTTTAACGGTTGATAATTTAGAATTTAAGCTTGTGAACTTTATGGGTTTCTGTTGCTACTTCATTGTTTAATGTAAAATCTCTGAAAATATCATATTTAAATAAGTATTTAGTTATTATTAATCAAAAAAATCTAAAATTTCGTGTCTTGGCTATGCGAAAAGTCATTTTCAAATTTAAATTTTAAATTAAATCCTAGTTCAACAAAAGATATCCCTAAAGAATCATTCCGAGAAAGCTGTAGGAATGACTATTCATTTTAAGAAATAGAAACAAAATGATATTTCTTTCCTTTAATAAATAAATAAATAAATTATAAGGAGGAATAAAAAGTAAAATATTTGGTGCAAGACCATAAGGAAACTTTTTTAAAAAAAATACTTATATAATTTCCATGTTATCCATTTCTTTTTTCATTTCTCTGGTTTAATTATATTTATTTAACATTGTAATAAGAATTTTTTTAATTAAAAAAGATTTTTTCGAGAAAGAAATCTTTGTGACAAAAAATTTATGATCAGCATGATGACGTAGTGTCTTCAGATGATGTACTAGATGCTAAAGCATGTGAAAACGGCTGTACGTAAATCATTTTGAAAGTTACACCGAATGCTGTACACAAAATTCTCCGCCGCTATAAATGAAAATATTTTTGTCGTTCACATTTTAATATTTAAATATTTGACGCTTTAAATTTTTCAAATAACCTAAATTTGTAACATTATGGAGCAAGAATTTCTTAGTGAAAATGTAATTAAACAAATAAAAGATTTCAATCGTTATCGTCATTTAACTAAAAAACAAAAATTGTTAATTGATAAATTAATAGTTAATGAAAATTTAAAAAACCGTTATATAAAGTACGGTTTATGTAATAAATGCAACCAACCTAATACTAATAAACATTGGTGTCGATCATGTGAGAATAAAACAAATTGGACAAGCGGAAATTCTAATATTGATAAAATAATCCAAGAATCTCAGCTTAATGCAAAAAATAAAAATGAAAAATTAGAATGGATTGAATATGATAGATTTGAAAATATTGAATACGTTGCAAAGGGAGGGTTTGGAATAATATATAAAGCAACCTGGGATTCTAATAATATTGTTGCTTTAAAATATTTAAATAATTCAAAAGATATAACACCAGAATTTATTAATGAGGTAATATTTTTAACGTGTAATTTTAATCAATATTTAAATGAAACTTAACTTATTATTATGTTTATTAGGTTAATTCACACTTGAAAATGAATAAATCACTTAATACAATTAAGTTATACGGAATTAGTAAAGATTCTGAAACAGGTAACTTTATGATGGTAATGGAGTATGCAAAAGATGGTGATTTAAGGCAAACATTAAATAGAGATTTTGATATATTGAGCTCTAGGAGTAAAATTTACATTCTAAGAGATATTGCACGTGGTCTTAATGATATTCATAAAGAGAAATTAGCTCATCAGGATTTTCATAGTGGTAATATATTAAATTATTTGGGCAGATATACTAAAATTTCTGATTTAGGATTATGTAAACCAGCAAATGAAACAAATGATAAAAATGTTTATGGAGTATTATCATATATAGCACCTGAAGTTTTAAGAGGAAAAAAATTTATGCAAGAAAGTGATGTTTATAGCTTTGGAATTATTATATATGAAGTATTTAATGGATTACCTCCTTATGATGATATAGCTCATGATGAGTTTCTAGCAATAAAAATCTGCCAAGGACTTAGACCAAAATTTAATATTAAAGTCCCCCAATTTATAGACGATATAGCTAAAGAATGTGTAGATGCAGATCCATTAAAAAGACCAACTGCAAATTATTTAAGTGAAAGATTTGAACAATGGGGATATCTTCAAGGTTCAGATGAAGAATGTAATGAAATTTATAAACAAATTAAAGAAGCAGACGAATTTAATGAAAAACAATCATCCTCTACAGAAACATCAATTAGTGCTAAACCTACACATACTACACATCCTCAAGCTATTTATACAAGTAGATTATTGAGTTTTAATAATTTACCTGAACCAAAAAATTCAGATGACAAGGAAGAATATTCAGGTATTTAAAATGATTTATTATGGTTCTTCTTTGTTTTAAAATAATAAATACTATATTTATTAATCTTTTGCTTATAGAATCTATAAAAATTGATTTTACTAAACTTGATATAAATGATTAAATGCTCAAGGTATATTTTAAATGATCTTGAAATTTATTGAAATTAGTAATTTTAATGCTTTATTTTGATTTTTATTTTAGAGGTTGAAATTATGGTTATACTATTTTAAATTCTTTTTACAAATAATTACTTAAGTAATAGGGCATTAGAATCCCAAAATATATATGTTGTGCGTCAGGTGTCGATTTCCGTCAACACGCGCGAAGATGACTAATGCTGGCCAAACATTCTTAGGGCATTATAAAGATCAGCCCAAATGGGCCCGTAATCGATGTCTGACGCAAATTGACATCTGACGCATAACATACAGTATATATAGAAGTAAGGTGTACGTACTATTGTATAAGATTAGGTTTGGATTTGTATTTTTAGTATAAATTTATGTATGACTCTATAAAAAATTTGTATACTAAATCTATATAACTAAAAAGTTTGAGTAAGGTGTTTTTTTTAGAATGGGCAACTGAAAATGAAGTAGTGTACCGTAGTAAACTAGTAGGTGGTATAATTTTTTATAAGTCAGATATCTGATATACTTAGATTTTTTTGATGTAATGACATAAGACATATTGATTAGTTTTTTCCTTGTTTTAATAAAATGAATTTACTTGAAAGAAAAAATAATGAGTGAAACATCAACAAATGAAATGCCACTAACTAATCATATACAAAAACTAAATAAAACAACTGCTAATAAGTCAGAACAAAAACCAAAAGAAGTTTGGAACTTTTTTATATCTACTCGAAAGAAAAGAAGGCCACTAAGGTTGTAAATGTAATTATTGTCCATGGAGTCAAACACAAATAGTATGGATCAAACTTTTACAAAAAATCAAATCACGCACTTCCACCTGTTTCTACAACTCCTCCTTACACTAACATTGACTCTGCGCTCAAAATTTCATAGAAAATACAATTGTAATTCAGTGAGTGAAATATAAATTATAATAAACCTGTTTTCTTTGATAATTAGTGATAATATCATTTTACATGTTCTCTCATAACTTTCAAATTTTTCAGAATATACCTTTTATTTTAATATATCAGTATTACCATACAATTAGGAATATTTAAAATAGACAATTTATAATAATTTTATTTATTTGATGAAAATAAGTATAAAGAGTTCTATAATATTATATTTATTAGATCAATCCTATCTAGACTTTTTTTGATGGTGTATCTCTGCTAGCTATAAGTCCCATTTGAATTGGTTATATTATTTGTTAATAATGCTTGTTTTTCATTATTTACTAAGTGAAAAATAAACTAAAATTTAATATATCAAGAAATAAATCTGAAATATTTATTTGCTAAATTTTTTCAATTTATTTATTGTAAATTTATAAGCATCATACGTATTAGCTACAAATAAATTTTCCGGGAATAATTCATCAATAAGATCTTCTGGAATTGTTGAAGGCCAGAAATTTAATGAGCTATCCTGTAAATAAACATATAATGGTTCCATTTCTTTTTGATTTTCTAATGTTAAAAATCGCAACATGAATCGTTTTAAGGCTAAAACGAATGCTTCTGCTGGTATAATTTTTTTCGTTGTAGTTTGCTGTTCAAAATCTACGGATTGAAGTATTGCAGTCTCCATATCCGCTGTAAGTGGAGCCTTATATTTTTCATGAATATATTTAATTTTAACATTGGCAACTTGTTCTTCAACGAGTTCATATAAAGACACCAAGTGTTTAAGCCGTAAATCAATATTTAAAATTTTAGATAATCCTCCATGTTCATTCAATGATGATAATTTTATCCATTGTGAAACATAACCCTTAATAGATTTATCTCCATCTCCAACTGATGTGCGTTTGATGAAACATAAAAGAATTTCCAATGATGATAAAATTTCTGACGCGTTATCTAAAATTGATTCCGAAACACGTTGTGGATACATAAATGAACTGGAGTTATTAGGAACACCTATTAATAAATTCATTTTTTCAGTTGGAATTGGCTCTTGAGTTATTAAATTCTTAATGTCGCCGAGAATGCTCGTATATCCCTGAAATAATTCCATGTAATATGGGAAAGGTTCTAGATATAATTGGGAACCTGGTAAAGTTTCTATATAAACTTTCCCAAAAACTAAGATATATGCCAATTCTGCTTCAATTTTTACCAAATCATAAACAATATCTTCTCCTTGTGCAATTGCTAAATTTCTTTGATTGTATGCTGAAAGAATTTCCTCATCAAAATCAAAATCTATGATATTTACAGAACGAACATGATCAAGATTCATAGATTGAAGATAGTATCCATTTGGTATTTTTGATTTTGTTTTTGAAATTGACAATTCGATATCAAATGCTGGTACATCTAAAAACTTAAGTGATCTACAAGTTCCAGGTTGGATTGCTATGACTTCTTGTAAGAATGTATTTTGTAGGTTAACTAAATAGTATACAATTGCGCATAAGAAAATTCCTGAATTTTTTGGTTCCATCAAACCAAATACAACTGGAAGATTATAACCCATGACTGGTTTGTAATTAGGAAGTTCATGACATTTATATCGATTTATTAATGGCATTACTGTATTCCAACCGAGGCAAAAGTCATCAAATGCGGTTTTCAAACTATTGAAATTTTCTTCATTCACGTCATCATTGGATTCTTTTTCTATAAATTGTTTGAAAGTCATGTCTCTTGCTGTTTGTCTTGTTAACTGAAATCCAAGTTCGGAATTTAAAATTTGAACAAATTTTATAATGGGAAAAAGGTGTCTGAGTAATTCTAATTGTCCAGAATATTTGAAAAATACTGAGAGGAATGGATAAGTGCTTGTATATGTCAAATTACTCTTATAATGAGCATGGAAACTATCAAAATTAATTATTGCTATTCCTATCATTCTCCATAAACCTGGTAAGTTCTCATTTTGATGTTGTTTATCCATAACTAAAGTCTGATTGATTTCATCAATTGCATTATTCTTTTCGCTTTTGGTTGAAGCTTTACTTAATTTCATACGATAAATAGCTGCTGTTTCGGTTATATTTTTAATCTGCGGCAAAATATAATTTATATTAAATTCTGTTTCCCAATTCTCACGCTCTATAGATGTTCTTATTTGTTGATTCGGCAATGGAGGTTTCTCAGCCATTAAAGAAATTAATGAATGAAACATTAGTGCCAAATTCTAATAAAAATAAAAAAAGTTTTATTGGTTAACATTTTATTTTTTTTTTAATAAGATTGAATTAAACAATTTCATAATATACCTGATTTGAACAATTTAGAAGGTTCTTTAGAATTTCCCAATCATTTCGAATATGTTCCATACAATATTTTTCAGAGTCTGTAGCGATTTGATTGTTTTTTCGAAGGAAAGCAAGGGCAGATTGAGATGCAGAAGCCCCAATAAGAGCATGAACAATTAAATGTAAAATACGATATGATGGAGGTGGAAGAGTTCCAACATAATGATATAAATTTTGATTGACTGGTTCTCCAATGTATCCTACTTGATCATTTGTTACTGATACCTGTTGTTTAGCTACCTTAGTATTAAATCTAGTGATTTCTTCTGCTGGTTGGCCATAAGTAGTTGCTCCACTAATTATATTTTCACATTGCAGACATTTATTAATATGGGTAACATTATCCCAATTTTTGAAAAAATATTCAAATCCACATTGGCAGACATATCTTGTAATCTGTTCTTTAATTATATTTAACGCTACAGATTCTACGTCAGAAATACATGTTAAAATAAACAAGTCTTGACAATCTTGTAATTTGTGTAAATACATTGCTAGTTGAGATGAATTGGTTTCAACTGATACATGAAGTGCGATAATATGTGAAATAACAGATTTTAAGAACAAATCTGTATTATTAATCTCTGGATTATTAATTTGAAGTAAAGGCTGTTTATTTGACAAAATATTTATTGCAATCATCTTAAATTTATCTGGAAGATTTATTCCAGCAAGTTCCCTGGTCAAGAAATCGGCCGATTGCATTTCTGGATGTCCCCATACTTTTGAAGCTCTTAAAACATGAAGGCGTATAAAAAGGAGTCCCATTAAAGATAACTTTGCTGTTAAAGTCAATTTTTGATTTATGTTTTGCATAAAAGTTTGAAAAGGCTCCATATTGCCTATATTGTAGAAAGTCATAAAGCTGATTTCCAATTCATTATATTCAGGTAAGATACAATATGGATTAAAAGATAACCGATTTTCTTTAATATCTTCCCAATTAAAAGTTCTGAACCACGGTAAATTTCTTTTCTGAGCTTCACAAAATCGTCTAATATCATCGGTTGAAAAATCCCTTCGACTTAACTCACTTAAAAAATAAATTCTGAAAGAATGAATCAAAGGATGAGTGAAAGTCATAATATTGTCAATTTTATCAATTAATTCACCACTAGTATCGTCATTATCATCGTCTCCTTCCATTTTATCTTCTTGAAAAAAGTTATCCCAGAATCGACGAACAAATTCTTTAAGAAAAGCAATAGAAGATAATTTTTGTAATATTGGCCTTCCTTTTCTATATAAAGCTTCAACAGCTTGTTCAAAAAAAGGCGCTAAATTTTCCAATTCTTCATCTATAAAGAACGTTTGTTCAATGACATCACAACATAAAGTAGCCATGTTTGTGTCTAAATCTTTTAAACAATTATTAATAGTATTCAACCGAGCAGATTGTCTTAAAGCTTTTTCGGGATCTGTAATCATTGTAAAGAATATATCTTCATTTTCTATGCCTTCTTTGAGAAAAATCCTTTCAATGATAGCACCCATTAATGGAAAAGGTTCTTTCGAGAATAATTTTTCATAAAGCCTTAATCGGACATCTGATTTAATCGGAATCAAGGCGAGACATCTCATGATAAATGATCTTCTTGGAATTAAATTCTTCTCATTTTGTTCTAATTTATCTAGTTTATCAAGTACAGTGCTGACAAATTTCTCAGAGAGAACTTCTTGTTTGTCTGAACTCAATCCAAGTTGAATAATTTCTCTAATATTATCTAAAGGAATTGCCTTCGCCGCAACTAAATCATTTACGATACGTAACAATTGGAGATCCGGCAAATTCTTTGCTCGCGTTATCTTATTACTAAGTGATAATACTTTTGTGACGTCATGTTGCCATTTATCGATCAGATGAATATTTGCGGTGCCTTCAAAATTCCCACAAATCTGCTGAAGCAATATTTCTGTCACTTCCTTAACGAGATATTTTTCTGGACTTCCTCTAACAATGTCATTTTCTTGAATTTCGATATTTTTAATTATGGCTGGAAACATTTGAGCTAGTTTTAACTGAGCTAATACTTCGTTAGCATTTTTCCACCAATAAGCGTGAAGGAAAAATGGCTGGAGAACTTTATCGGTACCAATGAGTAACTTTAAGATTAATGCTAACAATTTTTTATTAACACTATCTTTTGCCGCAATTACGGTAACAAAGTCGTTGAAATATAGTTCAGAAGCCCATTCAAGAGGAGAATCTCTCAATTGTGGAATTGACGTAAGGAGACCATTTTTGAAATGTTCCAAATGCTCCTCAATCACGTAATCATAAAGTTCATTAATTGTGAAATCAATATAATCATCATCGTTTTGTAACATTGCAATTTCTTCTTCGTAATGTCTTTTAAAATTATCAATTTGTTTCATAAAATAAAGTGAAAAAGGAAATTCAAGATCAAGTAAACATCCTGTCGGCATATTATATCCATCAGGTTTTGGTTCCGGCAAATCTTCAATTTTGACAATCTCTTCATCCATATAAATTTGTTCCCAAAACTTAAGTAATCTCTCATTTTTTTCCGACTTTGTTTGATCTTCAATATAGAAAAATGTTTTTGTTGCCGATAATCTTTCTAAAACGTATAAAATTTGAGCTATCGATTTCCTAAGCAATGTTCTAATATGAGCTTGCAATGCTACAGAAAATGAAGGGTATGGATATAAATTTTGTTTATTTGATGCGATTTTATATTGCCAATCACTTTCAGAATTTTTTTCAATCCACTTAAAAGTTCTTTCTTTCAAATATTTAATAAAGGTTGGATTCTCTAATATCCTTTCGTTTAATGTCCTAAAGAAAAACGCAAAAAAAAGTAATATTTCTTTATCACATTTTTTCTTTTTTAAAAAATATTCAACTTCATACGTTAGAAGAAATACTTACTCTATATGATTGATTGATTTGTCATTCGATGGATATCTCATACATGATAAACACCATAACAGTTCTTGCGATAAAATTTTTTCGAATGGATAGACAGAATTAATAATACGAGGTAACGATCCATCTAATAGACCTGATGTAGAAATTTCGCTTCCCGATAATGTTTCAATATTCATTTGTTTCCAACCGCACATGAAATTAAACATACATGATGATAAACACCATAACAGTTCTTGCAATAAATTTTTTTCGAATGGATAGGTAGAATTAATAATACGAGGTAACGATCCATCTAATAGATCTGATGTAGGAATTTCGTTTCCTGATAATGTTTCAATAGTCATTTGTTTCCAACCGCACATGAAATTAAAAGATGCCAGAGTGTATTCTTGATCTCGATGAATATGAAGAATAATACACGCATGTTTCATAGGTACTTTCTGTTCTTTCTTTGCTATAAATTCATTTCGGAAATGTTCGATAATGAATTTAGCTAGCTTAATATATCTAGCATTAACGGTAGTGACATCACATTGGAGAATTAGCATTTGATCAGTTGATTCTGACCAGAAATATTTTACCTAGAAGTATAGATTGGTATGTAAGTAACTTAAAAAATCATATGTTTAACTTTTTAATCATTGCTTTGGCTTACCCGATTTGAAAGCTGAGTTTCAGTCTTGAAAATCGACAATTTATCTACTTGACAATTTACTAGTTCTTGTAAACAATAGTTAACATCCGTATTGATATTAGAGAATGTGTTTATAATCACTAAATGTCCATTTGGATCATCCAACAAATTTTCTTGATTAGCAAAATAATCATAAAGTCTGTCGTGATGTTGTTGTTGAAAATAAACATGCTTCCATCGATCAACTTCTTCCCTTTCTAACGCTGACCGTTCTGCCCTTACAATTCCATCAGAAGATGCTGTCGCAATTAAACATTCCTTGCATTTGTCTAAAATTTCATCGTCTTCAGCTTCAGGATTATTCTTTGTGATATCAATGATTAAACTCTGTAAAGTTTCATCTTTATCAAATCCAATAAATAGATCTTCCTGGGTGAATTTATTACGTGATTGAGTTGCTGGATTAACTCCAATCAAGGTTGACATTTTTATTGCCCAATCACTTAAATTTTCAACAAGTATTTCATCCACAAATTTGTTTTTCGGAGTTTCTATTACTTTTGTATTCATCATATTAAAATTTTGAATAAGTTGAGATAAATCCCCGTCCAATGAATTATTAACATCTTCAGGATTTTCAACAATATTTGAAATATGTTGGTTACATGATAATTGGATATTGTTATTGTATAAGTGAAAATCTTTTATAATGATATTTTCTTTTAACATGACAACCTTTAATTCGTCAACTACCTGATTGATAGTCGGACGATCATCTGGTTCGCTATTCCAACAATCTACAAAAAAAAAAAAAAAAAAAAAACTTTTAATTAAACCAAATATTATTCATACATCATAAGTTAAAATTATATTTACCAGTATAAATCTTTACATAATCTTCGGCTGTATTGGGGATAGGTGTTTCTCTAAGACCTTGTAAAATTTCCAGGGTTAACCCGGCATCATGTGGTTCATTACAAAAAGGTGGTCGGCCACTAGATATTTCCCATAGGAGAATACCAATACTGTAAACATCACTTTTTTTATTTAATGAATATATTTGTAATTGGTTGTTTCCATTACTTTTTCGATTAAATATTTGTGGATCAACATAAGTGACCATTCGAGAGTTGGGTGTTTCATCGATCTTTTTTGATAGTCCAAAATCAGCCAATTTGATAGTATCTTGATGAACTAATATATTATTTGAGTGCTATTCATTATTAAGTACAAGATGTAAAACAATTAAATTAAATTGATGTAAATATCCAAAATATTCATAATATAATATATAAATTACCAAATCACAATGAACGATTCCTTCATTGTGCAAACATAATACAGCATAAGCCAGTTGAAATGCAAGGTTAAGTTTGTCATTCCAAGTGAGATTTTTAAAATGGTCTTTCAAATAGTTTCGGAGACTACCACTATCGGCATATTCCAATACCAAACAATATTTTTTCTTTTGGTTTTCTTTAAAAGAAAAAACATCAGAATTAATTTAATTTTTTTTTTTTTATAAAATAATATTATTAAAACATATCATACCCAAATTGGAAGTGACACCATAAAGCCTGATAACATTATCATGAAAATCGGCTTCACGATGAAGTTTAATCTTAATAAATAAATAATAAATTAGGAATGTATATGTCATGAAATATGTATTATGTATTTATGTTATAATTACCTCACGAATA
>QKYT01001189.1:6984-18529 GCA_003550305.1 Glomus cerebriforme | reverse complement strand
TTGCGCAACACTTTTTTGGTGTTGAGCAACACATGGCGTATGTTTACACTTTATACGCCTGTTCAAAACTTCCTGATGTAGGTTCTAGGGAAGGAGTATAGGTAGGTAAATTATTATAGAGATGTTCCAAAAGTCTCAAATATACTATTGCATTTTCACGTTAAACTAAGATGGGTTCCTTCTACCAGGGTACATTAACTAAAAATCTTGGGTCCATATCAGGATGAAGATGTTCAGGAGAGAAACTCCAAATGCAACAATGATAAAGGGTACCATAAACTAAATTCTTCTTACATAATTTACAGTAGGTGTAGATATGGTGATTTTTAGTATCACAATTTCAAGTACACTTGCTTCCTTCTCTAGTTATTAGTTGTCCTGTGATAACTCGCTTGATTTGGATAGCGATACAATAAATTTGCTCAATATCTTCCCTGGTAAAGTTACCTGCAAGGGTTTTCATATCATACATCTCTATGCCTTTACTTTGCTCAGAATTTGAAGTTCTGTCATTGGAATGGTATTCCCATTCTACTTCGCTTTTATTTTCTTCAATCCATCTTGGGTTCCATTCTTTATTGTGGTCTTGTTGATACTCCTCTATATTAATAGAGGAAACTTCTGGTTTGTAAGTACAGATAATATGTTCACAGCATGGATAAGGCTTAGAAATAGTTAAGGATAAGGAGTTCTCGCTTTTCATTTTCTTAAATTCACTGTCACTCCCATAAGGGATCTTTTGGTAGGGAGTTAGTTGTCTTCTTTTATTGCTTCTAGTAAGGGCCATTGATGAGGATTCTGCTTCTAGTTCATTCTCTTCAGTATCTGCATCATAGATTATAATAAGAAAATACTCATTTTCTCATCTTGGTCATCATACATTCGTAATAAAGTATCAGCATTGGCATTATGTTTGCCTGAGTGGTATTTGATGGTAAAATTATATTGTTGAAGTTCTATGATCCAATGTGCTCTATGTTCTTTAGGCATCTTGGAAGTCTTTAACCATTTAAGGGTTGAATGATCTGTAATGATAGAAAAAGGTCAACTTAAGTAATGGTGGAAGTGTTTAACTGCTCACTCATATAATAGCAAGGCATTCTAAGTCAATTATGGGGTAGTTTTCTTTGGCTTTATTGGTTATTCTACTAGTGTAGGCAACTACACATTCTTGTTCATTGACTTTCTGGGATAGTACAGTTCCAAGTCCAAACTTGCAAGCATCAGTATATAAAGTAAAGGGTGCTTCAAAGTTAGGATATTGCAAAATAGATGCTTTAATAAGTCTTTTCTTAAGTCTATCAAAAGCAGTTTGTTATTTGTCAGTCTATTGAAATGGTGTTTCTTTTTTAAGCAATATTATAAGTGGTTTGGCATGTCTAGCAAAATTCTTGATGAACTTGTAATAATATCCAAATAATCCTAAGGCTGTGCAAAGTTGTGTTAGAGATCTTGGAATAGGAAAATTCTTGACTTTTTCTATTTTTTCAGGGTTCGGGTAGATACCTCTTTATTCTACTATATGTCCTAAAAAGAAAAGTAAGGGATAGCAAAAGTGGCACTTTTTCAACTTAATACTAAATTAAGCTTCTCTCAAAGTTTGGAATACTTGTTTGACGTGAACAAGATGAAGTTCTAAGGATCCTTTTGAATAAATGATATCATCTACTTATACTGCAACAAAGAATCCAAGATAATCTTTTAGGATCCAATTCATAAGTCTTTGGAAAGTCTTAGGGGCATTATTTAGGTCAAAAGGCATAACTAAAAATTCATAGAGGTCTGATGGTATAATAAAAGCAGTCTTTTCAATGTCATCAGGATGCATGAATACTTGCCAATATCCACTAGCTAAATCTAAAGTAGTGAACCATTGGGATCTGCCTAAAGAGTCTAACAAGTCATTGATCCTTGGTAGAAGATAAGCATCAATCTTGGTGAGAGCGTTTAACTTGTGATAGTCAATACATAATCACTTATCTTCTCCTTTCTTTCCTACGATGACAACTGGAGAGGCCCAGGGGCTGTGTGAGCATCTGATGATACCATTGCTTCCATCTTTTTAATTTCTTCTTTTAAAAACTGGGTATTCTTAGGGTTGGTATGGTAAGGCTTTTGTGCTACAGGTAAAGCATCTTCTGTATGGATTTTATGCTTAACTATGGTGGTTTGTCCTATTTCAGTTTGTCCTTTGGCATAGATATCAGCGTATTCTTTTAAAAGATACTGAAATACTTGTTGTTGATAGTAGTCAAGAAGTCCTACATGCTAATCTTCTGGAGCCCTTTCTTTTTTACTTGCTTAAGCACTTTTTGCAAGAAATACTGCAGAATTGTTGTTATCTTAAATATCCTCTTCTTCAGATTCTACTTCAGAATTGTAAGGTGAGTATACCTTATTCCAAGGATTGTAGGTTATTTCATCCTCAAAGGCTTCTTCTTCATCCGTCATGTCTGAGTAATAGACATAATATTCATCCAAAAGTTCATCTTCATAGTAGTCATCTTCAGAATCGTAATCCAATTCCTGGATAGTAACTTTGGCTGTTTTGGTAAAGGTAATGCGAATTCTGACTGTAACATTGTGCTTTTTAATGGTTAAGGTTGATTGCTTTCAACTCATGGTGGCATTAGCTTCTCTTAACCAGTTATTTCCTAAAATGAGAACTTTGTCCTTAGATTCTAAGACTTGAAAAGAAGTAGGAATCTCAATTTTTTCTATAATTATGGGGATGTTATCTACAATTCCTAAGGATCTGGTTCTAGCTCCATTTGCTGTAACTACAACCATTTTGGATGGTCTGTTAATCTTATATCATAGCTTGTTAAGAAGGATTTTAGTCATAATGCTTGTGACGGCTTCACTATCTACAATAGCAGTTTAGGCTTTTTGTCCAATTCTAAGGGTGCATTTGGCTGCAGTGGTTGGTTCCTCATCACTGTCTGCCAAATTAGCTTCTTGCGTATCTTGTTAAACTTTTTCTCTTAATCTTCTTACTGCTCTTGAAAGTCCAGAACAGTAGGTAGGGATGATGTGGGCAGCTTGTCCAACTGATAATCCATAAGGTAAGTTTAGCAAATAGGTGGTTACGTTGAACTCAGTTAATTGTTCAATTAGTACGAATAATAATCTCCTTCGAGGGGTTTTAGTAATGGTGGTGGTAGTTACTGGTGGTTATAATTCCACATCTTCCATGTCTTCAGTGGTAGTGCTCCTAAAAAAATCTGATCTGATCTGAATCCGCAGATTTGATCTGAAACGGATTCAGATCAGTTTTGCAAATTTAAGATCTGTGGATCTGATCTGAAAGCAAATAAATCTGATCTGAATCTGATCTGATCGGATCAGATCATGGTACAAAAAAATCCAGATCTGATTTGATCAGATTCAGATCTTCATATATTAAATATGATAAATAAAAAAAAAATTTTTTTTTTTTATTTTTATCTTTTTTTTAGAAACTTTAGAGATGGAATCTGAATGAATGAATGAACAGTTTCTGAACAAACTAAAGGTGAGTTCATTTTTTTTTACTTTATTTTTTTTAGGGAAAGTAATTAACATTCCCTTTTCTTGCTCTTTTTTTTAGAAAACTGGATGAACGGACGAAGCTGAATAAACGGAACTTGAACGAATGAACTAAGAAGTTAGTTTGTTCATTTCTTTTCATTTTTTTACTTTCAAGGAAAGTAATTAACGTCTCCCTTCTCTTATTTTTAGGAAACCAGACGAACGGATGAAGCCAAATGAATGGAACTTGAATGAACGAACTAAAAGGTTAGTTCATTCATTTCTTTCATTTTTTTACTTTCAGAGAATGTAATTAATGTTTCTCTTCTCTTTTTTTTAGGAAACTGGACGAACGGACGAAGCTAAATAACTGGGATCTTAAACAAATGTAAGTTCATTTTTTTACTTTATTAATTATTAGAAAAAGTAATTAACTTCATTTTTCTCTTTTTTTTATGAAACTGGATGAACGAACGAAGCCGAACAAATGGAACTTGAACGAACAAACTAAGAGGTTAGTTTGTTCATTTCTTTCATTTTATTTACTTTCAGGGAACATAATTAACATTTTTCTTCTCTTTTTTTTAGAAAACTGGATGAACGGACAAAGCTGAACGACTGGGATCTTGGATGAATGTAAGTTTATTTTTTTTACTTTATTAATTATTAGGAAAAGTAATTAACTTCTCTTTATATTCAGATCAGTTCGATTTCAGATCTGAATCGGTTTCAGTTTAGTTCAGTTTCAGATTAATTAGATTCAAATCTGAATCAGTTTCAGATCGGTTCAGATCAGATTTAGTCAGATTCAAATCGATTCAGATCTGTTTCAGACTAGATTTGGATCAGATCAGATTTAAATCAAATCTGATCTGAACCGATCTGTTTAGAACACTATTCAGTGGTAGCTGGTACATTAAAGCGAGGAGTTCTCCTTAAATTTTCCTCTCTTCTAGACTTACTTCTTTATGCTTTCTTATTCTTGGAGACTGGACTTTGAGAGTAAGGTCCTGAGCGAGTGTTTAGATAAACTTTATATTTCTCTCCATTATCCTCTTCATATTCGTCTTCGTACTTTTCATCATATTCAGAATCATCTAAGTAATTTACATCCCTAGTTTCATATCTAGGAGTTCTAGATACGTTGGTAGATCTAGATTGATGGTTATACCTTTGATCTGGATAAGGGCAATCTCTAGCCATATGTCCAGGTTGATTGCAGTTATAGCACTTGAAGTTAGATCCGCTTGGCCTAGATGTGTTAAAATTATTATTCTTAGGTCTTCCTTGATTCATTGGTGGGCGACTTTTCCTTTCCTGAGGTTAAGCTAATAATGCAGTTGTAAGGTTGGCATAGTTAATGGTGAGTTGCTCTAGCTTTTTAATAAGCTCATCTACTTCAGTCTCAGAAATTTTTGCTTAAAAACTAAAAGCGGTAGTGGAAGCTTGAGGCTTAGTAGTTCCAGATGCAAAGTTGAACCCAATTTTGACTGTTCTAGCAGAAGTTATAGCGGCATCAAGATCTGCAGGCTTGTTTGCATATATAAGAGAAGTATAGACAGGGTTAAGTCCCATTAGGAATATTCTCTTCTTTTGGGTAGCATCTTGTAAGTCTACTCGGTCTGCTAACTTCTTGAACTTATTGGCATAAGAGTCGACTGATTCATCGTTCTTTTGTCATAAGAAAGTTAACTCTTGATACTATTGGTTTTTCTTTGTCTCACGAATTATTGATTAAAAAGGTCAGTGAAGTTTTACTCATTATTTATTCCAGCATTAAAATAATTTCTCATATTTCCTGTAATACCTTCAAATCAATTAGCAGCTGCTCCTTTAAAAAAGCCTTCAGTGACAGCTTTCTTTCTAGTTTCTGTAGTCTATCTGTTAGTTATCACAGTTCTATTAAAAGTTTTTAATCATTCTACTGGATCTTTTCCTTCAGCTCTACTGAAAATATCAACTTTAGCAGTTATTCTCTCAGCATTTTGATTTGCATTAGCTATAGCTGCTAATCGGGCTCCATCAGTTTCAAAGATTTAGTCATAGAGTGCATTTAATTTATTAGCGGTAGCCATATTTACGTTAGGTGGAGTATTTGGTGGTGTAGGTGTAGAAGTACATGTAAGATTCAGTAGTGGTTATACTAAAATAGGTGGTGTAGATATTCCAACAAGATTTGGTGGTGTCAGTACTACGTTAGTTGATTCTGTTGAGTCTGTTGAGTTTGTTGATGATATTGGTGATGGTACACTAATTTGTCTTAATAGGTATCGATCATATTGTACAGATAAAAGGGCTTGATCTAATACTTCCTAATAAGCTTCACTAGAGTTATATATATTAACACATTGTTTGAAACAATTAGTTCTAAAAGCTATTCCTAGCATATAGTTATATAGAATTTCTGATGAAAAAGGTCTTCTTAGGTATTTTATACTAGTAAGTAAACATACAAGTACTTGAGGTAATTGGTCACTTTGTTGTCCTGATAAGGTAGTTGAAACTAAATATCTAAGTAAGTTGAAAGCTGTGATAGTATATGCTGTATAGGTTTCCACTCTAAAAGTATAATTTATCCAAATCCAGAAATTTTTAAATGCGCTATTGATAGAATATAATTGTAGTACTGGATAACAAATATAACAAGAATGGTCTTCGTTTAATGGGAATTTGAATAATGTCTCAAAGTATGTATCACTGTATTTATCTCAATCTCTTTAAAGTTTATGCACTTCTCAAGGCATTTCTAATCTCTTAATTCTTTCTTTGCTATACTATCAATTAAAGAGGTAACCTGGCAGGAATCACTACTTGTTACGTCTAATCGTATTCTTAATTCCTTTATCTTTAACTTTTCTTCTTTATGTTTAAAAATGAAAATTAATTAAGTTTATAATGATAGAGGTAACAATAATTTGTGTTTATTGAGTACAGTTTACTCTTTAATTGGTAAACAGTATAGATTTTTAGTGGAAAAGATATTTTATTATTCAATTGAAGTTACAAAAACTGAGGAGAACTTAATAAAATTCTCAGGATATTTATACAAAAATAAAATATAATAAAAAGATATTAACTATCTTAAATATATTAAAGATAATATATACATTAAATATAATAAAGAAAATAAATATAATAAATATCTTAACTATCCTAATTATCACTAAGATCATTAATATCACTATTATCTTTAAGATCACTGTGATCATAGAAATCATGATCATAGAGTGGCACAGTACAGCACAGTAAATCAGCACAGTAATGTTTCATACTAATAACACATTTCTGATAATCTCATATAACTTTTTGGCCTTTGTTTCTCCTTATGACTCATACAAAAAATAGCTTTTGTTTACGAATAAGAAATTTTTAAATAATAAATAAGGGGCGTGGTATTTATTAGGTAATATTTTAGGGGTGGAGGTAAAACAAAATCTTACGTGATACAAAATTATGCATTTTTATTGGTCAAAATTAATACTATATATATATTTAAATATTATTGGTTGAAAAAATCTTACCTAAGGGGAGGGTAGGATCTCTTATGAAACTAATATTAGGTAATAGCCCTAATCTTCCTTCTTTTTTTTATGTAAAAAAAATAGTAAATTCCTTCACAATATTATAAAATGTAAAGATTCGGATACACTGTAATTTCAACTACTGTAACTTCAACATATTGAAGTTGGAAGAATAATTGGTTATGAAGGACGTAATCTAAAACCCATTCATGAAAAAACTAGTACATTAATTTCTGTTAATATAAATACAAAACCAGCACAAATTGAAATTAAGTATAATACAAGTTCCTCACCATCTAACGAACAAATTAATGAAGCAAAAAATCTTTTAAATAATTTGATTGAGAAAGTTGACAAAGAAAGGAAAAAACGTCCTTGGAATAAAAGAGAAATTTTAAATGATTTTTTAATGGTGGCAATAATCACATGGTATCAAATAAATCAGAAAGAAATTATTGTGATTTATGTTTACCACTAATAGTTATATAAAGAAATGATGAGAAAAAGTAAGCAAATCAATCAAATCCGGACTGGCAAAAACATTATCTTGATATAGTATACAAGTAGCAAGATATTTCATAAAAGAAATGTAAATTAATTTATATATAGTTATATTTTTTTTGGATGGGACTATTATCATATATTCAATAAAATAAATTTAGTCATTGTTTAAATTTTTAATTTACTTAATTCAGTTACAATTATAAACGTACGTGTGAACTTTAATTTCTTTTTTTTTATGCCTTTAATTTACAAAATGCAAGAATTCCAATATTGTAATGATGCTCTTCTTATATTATATCCATTATAACCAACGGTTAACACAATAAGTACCAAATTAATTTTTTAACCACTTAACACTAAAACTGCCAGTTAATGTCTTTTTAATCAAAAATGATTAGTATGAACCTATTTATAATTAATAAATCCCATGCGCATTTTGCCATATTTCTAAAATAGTTTTATGTCAAGTACTATGACTGTTACGCTAGTAATTTATATTATTATTGTTTCACACTAGCAAAAAATCTTTATAATTATATACAGTATAAATAAAGTGTAATTATATTAAAAGAATCACTACATCATGTTAAATCAAAATTCATTTTATAATTTTCTTCTAAACGTTAAGTTTAGGATAAAGCAATTTCATTTGATTCACACAGTTTATTCTCTTTTCCTCTAGTTTTGCCATTCTCTCTTCTGTTACCTTTTTCTCATGTTTTACTTTCTCTTTTGACAAATACTTCAATAATTTACTAGCATTATAAAAAAGTAAACTAACAATCTTTCCAGCATTACCGTTCCCACTTCAATATCCTCAGTTTTCTTGAACTTGATCATGGATAGAGTACAGCAAAATTAATAAGGTCAATCTCCAAAATAGAGATTAGAAATGGTGGTATTTTGAAAACCAGGTTTAAACAAATTGAATTGCTATACGATGAAGAAACTGAATAGAGAAACAATGGAGTGGAAAATTAAATAAAAAGTGAAAAGGACCATATTATATACATGAAAAAGTGAAGAATGGATTACATCGACTTAAGGAAATGAATGGAAAATTTTTGAAAGTATTAATAAACAGGCAAATTATTGATAGTAAGAACAAGTTCAATTTTAAGAGATTTTTCGGGATCAAAAAATTTTCATAGATGTAGTATATGAAATATCAGGCAACAATTAATATTTAAATACTTCCATATTTCCAACTTATTTAATATTTTTAAAATGTTAAAATTTTTAGGATATAGAGCTTTATGTGGCCAATGATAGTAGATAGTAAATATTATAAAAAAATATAGTTGAATTATATAGAATTTATGACTCGAACTGTCAATAAGTCATGTGATTGAGTTTCACATGATTTAATGAGTAATTATAAATTAAAATATTAGTAATATATGAATATTTAGGTAGGAAATAATGAAGAAAAATAGGAAAATTTGTAAGTAATTAAACATATAAATAGATAGCCTTTTCGATCTGCTCCAGAGGTAGTTGTTATTAAGACCTGATCTGCATATGATCGGCAGAAAGTTACTATATAAATTCGGGGAAAAATTTTGCAAAAAAAAAATTAAATAAGCAAAATTCTGCCAATCAAAAATGTCAAGAATCACATTGTAATACTAAGTCATGTGATGAAACTTAAAAATGCCAAAAAAAATATTGAAAAAATATTTTCACATAGTAACTCACAATAAAATGCTAAAATCTGAATATCTGATACCCACCACGTCCTAAATATTTATTATTCAGTAGAAACTGGTTCACTCATGAAAATTATTCAAATATTATTGTCAAAGTGATGATTTTTTGGCCAAAAACAAGCGTAACTAATGTACAAATAAAAAAAGATCTAAGATGAAAAATCCAACCTGAAATAATCTATCTGTTATCTATATAAGACCCTCTAAAAAGCCATTACTATCTATTATTCTGGTAAATATATGATATTTTTTTTTGTATTTTTGTTACAACACTTTTAAAAAGCTAATAATAACTTGTAAACTAGCGCTAAGAGTTTGTATGATGCACTCAAATTAAAAATCAAATAAAATATATATACCCAAAACTTTTACCATTTGAAGTTTGTTTACTGGTTTTCCTTATGATAATAGAAAGAAATTATGGCGATATATGAACTAAAAGTAAGAGAAAATATTAAATTTATATAAAACAAGTAGTTTTAAANGTATAAAATGTATAAAAACATAATTTTAAATATTTTTATTTGTTAAAATAATGTAGTATATGACTTGAAATTCTTACATACTATATATATACATTCTTGTCAAATCTGACGTTGCCTCAAANTAAAGTTTTGAATAAATAAATAAATTTCTTGATTTTTTTTTATTTTTTTTATCTTCGGCATTTAAGGTTTCATCATGTGAAGTTTAGTGTCACCACATGATTACCTGCGAATTTTATAACTCATAAAATTTAGCNAATTTTGGCATTTTTATAATAACTCTGCCCCGAATTTATATAGTAATTTTCTGCCATTCTTAGGCAGATTGGCTCTTAACTTTAAATTAGCATTTGGAGATGGTGAGTTCCTCCCATCCAGGTGTTGAGATAACTTCTCCTTTTAATTAATAATAAATAAATAAAATTATGGCAAAAACTATATTTAAATGAGAATTAAAAGAAATTGATGTTTTTGTTGCAAAGTTATAAGGATAAGATAACTGTAAGATAAATAGGAGTGAAAAGTAAAAGACCAAGCATAATAAAGAAAGCTTATAAGGAACTAAATAAAGAATATTGTTAAATGTACCAAGTTGTGGCAAATAATAAATTTTATTAGGGACTTGGTTTGATAATGTACACTTTTGCAATCATGTATGATATATGGATTAAATATGATAATTTCCAACTGATTAAAATTTCTTTTGATAGAAAAGATGTGCATAACTTGATAAAGCAAATTAAGGAAGACTTAAAACCTGACTTTAATAATGTAGCTATTAACCATATTATCTTATAAAGGATAATAAAGTTGTTAATCCAGGTCATATTGTGAATGGGAACTTTGACACTTCTAAAGCACCTTTTATGATTAAGATTATTGAAACCATCAGTAAGCTTTTGTGTCATAATAATTGGTCAACATAAACATGACTTTCTGGCAGGCCAAAAAAGATAATTACAGAGTTGAAAAAGACTAAGCCTATATACTTATAAAAATTAGTTCCACAGATATAAATGCAATAAAAAATCTGATTAATGTAATAAATTGGAAACTTCAACAAGAAATTATTACTTTATCAGAACTATTTACTTAAAGCATGAAGTTTAATTAAAAATAAGCAAGCTAAAAAATATAAGGAATATTTATCTAATATCATATCCATACCAACAATTATGAAATAGTTTTATATCCAAAATAATCAACAATTTCTAACTGTCACAGACAAGCCATGAATCTCATAGGTATAATAGACCTTACAATATTAAAAATTTCTTTACATCTCAAGATTTAGCAATTAAAATTATTCAAGCATCTAGACCAAATTGCATTATGGATGACCATCTTAAGTGTAGAGAATTGATATCCATCAGTGATAAATGTATCCTGGAAATAAAGTTATTACAGGATCATCAAAGCATCATTCAGACTTCAGAGTATCAATTATGGCTTTCAAGAATTAAGACAGAAAAAAGATGATCAAGAATCGATGGGAAAATAATCAATCTCTTTTCTCCTGAAATTTATATACAGAAAAAAAGCTGAAAAAATGGGATATTGGAAATTGCGTAAAAGTGAACTCGTGGATGGATCTAATTCTAATGAGGCCCAATATCTGAATAAGAGCTCACTCAATTCATGTGAGAACGAGAGATATAGTACCTTCCTGTTAAAATTGCCAGTGCTACTTTTTCTCTTGAAGAATGACCACTTCAGATTTCATATAATTATGAGTAAAAAAGATCTGTTNGATCTGTCATACTTATTGAATGAAGATAATATTAAGTATTTTGCTAAAACATTCAGTATTATTGAT
>QKYT01001188.1:0-22360 GCA_003550305.1 Glomus cerebriforme | reverse complement strand
GAGAAACAAAATTGCCTTTTTTTGGATCGTGTAACGTTACCTACGATCCAAATAAGGATATTTTGGCCAGCGTTATAAAATTTGGGCAAAATTAAGCATGTGATGAATAACATGTGACAAATAGTATTTATCATACCGAAAAAATTCTAAGTCCCTAGAATAAATAGTAAAAATGGAAAACTACGGTGTGACGCGGGAGTGACAAATTATTATATAGTATAAGTCACGTGGGGTGGCGATGCATCGCCATGGCGATAAATTACTTTTTCCTTTAAATTTTACTCGCAAAATATTTTTAACATAATTATTGCAGTTTTTAGATTTGATTAAATATAACTACTGTTTTTAAGATCTATAAATTTACAATAGAAAATCATATGTTAATTATGTGAGAAGCTGATTAGTATGTTTATTTTATAAAAATTTATATATGTACTGTATGTCTAAAATAGGAATTCTTTTATTAAAATTATTAGAAAATATATTAATGTAAAAATTATTAATAATCTCCATAAATCCGATCCAAATTTAAATCTTATATTTAAATTATCATAATTCTCTT
This sequence comes from Glomus cerebriforme, assembly GCA_003550305.1. Classification (NCBI taxonomy): domain Eukaryota; kingdom Fungi; phylum Glomeromycota; class Glomeromycetes; order Glomerales; family Glomeraceae; genus Glomus; species Glomus cerebriforme. The sequence continues at coordinate 21,798 of QKYT01001188.1, read as the reverse complement.
TGAGAATTTGAAAATTTCTTCACAACTTTTCATACTATTCTTTTAGTATCATGGATTCATTATTTTGCCTAATATGTATATTATTAATAGTATCAGCAACTGCCTTATTCAAATTTTCCTAAAAATAATTTAAATATTTAATAAATGTATCTGGTATGTATAAGATTAATTTATATCATAAATAATTACCAACTGATTTCTTTAATGACGTCGATGTATAATATGTCACATGTTTCTTCTTTCTTGAGGGAGATGTCATTTTTTTAATGTTTATTTATTATAATCTAAATTAAAACTTAGAGATGTTAATTCTGAAAAATTAAGCAAATATTAAAGTATACTCTCTTTTTTATGACTTTATTATTATCCAAGTATTTACCTATAGAAAAGATCTGTCGTTCAAAATTTTTAATAGATAAATTATTTCAAAATATGGAAAAAAAAAAGCAACAAAGAAAAAAAGGGCAAATGGATAGAGAAATATATAATTGCCAAATTTAATGTGAAAATTTGAAATTCAAAAAATTTGGAAAACTTTTACCTTTTCAATCCCCAATTTTCTCACACTCTAATTAAGAATATAGAAACATGCAAGTTATGTCTGATAAGTAATTAAAAATTTTTAATTGAATCATGTTTCGATTTGATATTAGGAAGCATGCATAAGAGCATGCACAAATTGATTGATAATCATAATCATATATCATATTTACTTTTTCCTTTAGGATTGCCCAATCTGAAATAGACCTCGGCTAGACCTTAGGGGAATATAATATAAAATGAAATAATTTTAAAATTTTTGTATAAATATGTAAAAAATTTTTTTTATTTAACATAATTATGAATAATGATCATCTTTTAAAGTATTATATAACTGATAGAAATAGAGAACTAAAAGCGCTTCGTGATTACAGTTTGCTAAAATTTTGTGGTCAAAAATTTAGCTTACTGCAAACATCCTTTTCTATTCAGCCCTTCTGGATAAGGCATTATATAACTGATAGTTATTCATAGTTTTTTTTTTGAATTACATTAGTACTGAAATTTTTGTCATGCAACTTGGATATTAATATAATTATTGATAGCGAACAAATATCAGGCTTTATCTAATGATGTGAAAATACTAGTCTCTATTTATCTATTAATGTAATTGAAATAAATGTTAGGAAAAAACTGAAATGAAAGTTTTGTTTTTTTCAATAATTTATAACTCTGACTTTATCCTAATTCTACTGGACTTTAGTAATTTGTAAATAAATGTTAAAAATATAAAGATAAAAATTTTATTTTATTTTCGATCATTTTAATTAAATAAAATATAAATTTTTGAAATACATATTTAATATGATTTTATTTTTCTTTATTTCTTTAATAAAATTAATGATAATATATCATATTTAAAAATAAATTTATACGAAAAAAATAAAATCACTTATCATACTGTACTTTTTTTTACACAGTATTAAACCAGAATCCCAGATAATTCTAATAGAGGTCATATCTGCAGTACTAATTAAAAATCCAATAAAATATACATAAATTTTGCCATTTTAAAATGTATTTTTATTATATGATCCTTATATATACTAAAAATATTCTTTTTTATCATATAACTTTCAATACTATTTTTTTTTTTTACTAGTAAACAGGTCAGAAAACTTTATTTCATATTAAATTTATTAAGCAGACTTTGTAGCAATAATTAATTGTAATTTATCTATAACTGAATTAAAAAAATTATAGATTGTCATTTTTTTTTCCTACAATTAAAAATCCCATATTTTCAGTAAAATTTTCGCAGTTTTCTAAATAATAAATAATAAAATTACTAGGAATATATGAAAACAGAGCATATTTTAATTTATCTATTAGAAAACATCTAAGAATACTTGGAATTTGCTCTGTATAAACTTTGCTCTGTATAAATACATACTAAAACATAAGAAAGTGAATCTAAGAATAATAATTTAATAATTTATAATACATATGATATCCAAAATTTAAATAAAATAAATTTTTGATCCTAAAAGTGCATAACTACCACACTTTGTAGGATTTTCCAAAGTAACATTTGCAATGCTAATGCTTGGTAAAGCTAAATAAATTATGAATTAATTAATTAATTATCATTTATAATTAATAAATTTATAATGATTAATAATTTTACCTGAAGTATTTTGACATCTTTCCAATATTTTTAGATGTTTTCTATTTTGCTATCTATTTATTCTTAAAGTTCCAGATCTTGCACCATCGTTTTGAGACAAAGCAACTAGATTATTAATTTTATTAAGATTCAGAATTGAATCAATGCATCATGATGTTGCAAGTGAAGAATTTTTTCAGTAGCGCTACTCAATATTGGCTAATGGAGGAAGAGTTTCATGAGGAGTATCAAAAATAATAGAAAAGTTATCAGATATATTAATAGTTGAAATATAAGTTTGAACAAAATGAATATTAGGAGGTGGAGTTGTAGAGAAAAATTTATTAATGTTTAAAAGTTACTCAAGATTTTTACTATTAATTTTATGTTAATATTGGTATATAATAATATAAAAGATAAAAGTTAAGACGCATACATATCTTAACATTTTAGAAGTAATAAATGGTAAAACATATTGAATTTCTGGTAAGTTTATTATGGATAATATAATGTAAATTTGATAAATTTATTACATTGCAGTAAATTTATCATACACAAAATGAATTTTTTTGAAAGATTTGATATTATGGTAAATTTATCCAATATAAAATAAAATTTTCTTGTTTGCTATTTATATTGAAAATTAATATAACACTACATATGATATTTTTTAAATATACGCTTTTACTAGAAAAATCACATGTGACCTTAAAATTTTATCTAAAATTATATACTTTTTTACTATGATCTAATTTGGTATTATTCTATTTTACCATGTAACTTTTTCTTAAATACCCATTTTTTCATATGACCTTTTCATTAAAAATACAAAATTATATACTTTTTTGCATATGTCTTTTATTATAATTATCTGGAATCCTATTAAACCTATATTTCAGAAAGTTAGTATATACAGTCAGTTTGATCTGCATTTATACATGTATATCATAATATATATAGAAATTGACGCAGTAAAATAATAACTTGCAAAAGAAAAATAAATTTTTGATAAAGAAAATGATAGAAGTCTTAAAGTTACAATATAGTTTGAAAAATAGTATTATCGAGTATACTTCAGATTCTCATCCCCTAGATAGTATGATAATATATATACTGTCTATCATACATACTAAATTTTTATTATTATTTGAAGTTGCACAATATATAATTGTATATGATATATGATCATGTGATTATGTGAACTTTTTTTATTGTTTATTTGTTTAAAACTGATCTGTGCAAAAATGTTTGTTCTGTGCGATATTCTGTGTAAAAGTTTTTACTAGTTTCTTTATTTTTTTACTTTATTAATGAAGTGGTCTAAATAAAACTTTAATTGAAAGACAAATACTTTTTGCTGCGTGAAAGTTTTTGCCTTATTTTTCTTTTCTAACATCTAACAATTTTTTTAATATTAAACTATTTGTAATAAAGGCAATTTGCTCTCAAAATTTTTGAAGTGAATTTCTTTTTGCTCCTTTTTTTGAAAAGAACTCGTGTATAGATGTAAGATTCGTACTTTGCTCTCAAAATTTTTTGAAATGAGCTGCTCCTTTTTTTTTGAAAAGAACTTGTGTATAGATGTAAGATTCATTTTTTCTTTTTAATTTATTTTCTTTTTTCTTCTTTAGCAAAATATATTTGTGCAAAATACTCATGAAATTTGTAAATTGTAAGTTAAACTTCGCAATATATAGTGCTTTTTTTTCTTTTGTTATAACAATAATTCTTTTTTTTTTCTATTATAACAACAATTCTTTTTTTTTCTTCTATTACAACAATAATTCTTTTTTTTCTTCTATTACAACAATAATAAGCAAAATGTTTAAACACCCTTTTCCTTTTATAATTAATAGTAAAAACAAAAAAAAAGAAGAAAGAAACAGCAGTGCCAACTACAATTTCTAGAAATGTATTCTCTAGAGGTAATTTTATACTTTTATTTAATGATTTCAATTCTCATCTTTGATACTAAGCAACCTAATTTAACTATAAATTTATTTTTTATAATATAGCGTTCTTTTTTTTTAACAAAATAATTCAACAAAATTTATTAATAATAAAGAAAATTGATAGGTTGCTAGTATTACAAAACTCTTTAAGCGATAGAATTTCCAAACTAGAAGAAAATAAATCTAAAAGTCATGTGGACNAGCAATTTGTTNAGNTAATAAACAAATAGATTTATTATTTAATCATAAGTATGGAGTAATAATANTAATATATTGTATTAACATCTATTTATTAGAATGTTGTTTTAAAAAAGTGGCCAAAATTTTATTAAAAAAATCAATTTATCTGACTCAGAAAGAATTTCATGAAGAAACAGAAGAATATTTGTTCAAAAATCATGAAGATTATATTAATGATTTTACATCAAAGTTATAGAATGTAATGTACGAGAAATATTTTTATAGAAACATAAGTTTCAGTTGAATTAGAAGCTCTGTATTATTTATCCTTTTTTTTTAACCAATAGTTATTTATTATTTTCTTTTAGATTCTAAAACAGTTAGAAGTAATAGAGGAACGTTAGCAACTAAAATCAGAAATGCAGTATTTTTTGTATTCAGAGAGCAGCAACTTCCACCCATAAAGACAAATGCACTATCTGCAGTTGTGGATAAATGGAAGAATAGGACAGCCATAAAAATTGTTGTAACAAATTATTCAAACTAATGGATGTAGCAAGTAATAAAAAAAATTAATAATAATGCTTTGTCAAAAATTAGTACTAAAAATATTAAAAAAAATTGATCACTTTTTGATCGCTTAGAATCTAAAAAGACTTATATGACATGTATAATCAAAAAGGTTTGGTCAAAAGAATCAAAAGAAGGCAGATTCCTCCTTAATATTCAAATTGCTTTCACAATAGCAGTTTCAAAAAGTTTATTAAATCCAGAGATTTTTAATATATAATTAAACAAAAGAATTATGAATTTCAGAATAAAATATTATTTAAAAACTTGGTAGGTTTAAGTTTTGTGAAATAATACTATTTTTATTGTTCTTTAATTCAATTGATTCTTTCTTAAAAAATTAGAAAAAAATTTTGAAAGGTGGTTTTGTTGATAATGATGAAAATAATGAATTAAAAGACGGAAAAAATGAAGTTAAACAAAATAAAGATAACAGAGAAGGTGAAGAACGTGATGAAAAAGGTAAAGAAAAAGGTGATGAAGACAAAGAAGATAATGAAAATGAAGGTGGTAAAGATGATGAAGATGGTAAAGGTAATGAAGGTGGTAAAGATGAAGATAAGGAAGAAGCTAAAGAAATCAAAGATATAGATGTAAATGAATATGGATATAAAGGTTCTACTGACGAAAATGAGAAATTAGCAATGAAGGAGTTAAAAAAAAATATAAGAGATTCTAATTATTAGTCTTTTCGAATTTAATAATTTGTTTTTATCATATAATATAATAATAAATATAATAAATATATTGTATATTTTTTCAGATATTTTTTTGGAGTATAATAATGATTTATAAAAGCTACTAATGGGTTGATTATGTGTAAAGTTGTGAAATATTACATTATGTAAAATAAAATGTTATATAATTAGTTCTCGTAAATATTTTAAAGTATTGCGTAATATTTCAAAATATTACGCATCTTAATATAATGGAGTATTACATTTGGTAAAATTACAGAATATTACACCATATAAATCATCAGAGTATTACGTTCTGTAGTCTTTCAATGGGGTCATAGTCTTATGTAGTATTACAAAGGTGTATATTTATAGAATACTTTGTACTAAATAAGTTCCTGATGTCAGTTTTCTAAAACCTAAAGAAAAATAAAAAAAATGTTAATAAATATTGATTTAATAAAAAAAACAAAAAAAAATTTTTGAAGTCTTATCTTTGAAATAGGAATTGAAGCCATATTTCAGTTTTCTAGAACCTAAAGAAAAACAAAAAGTACGTTAATAAATGTTTATAAATAAAAAAAATAATAATCTATTTTAAAGTTATTATCTTTGAAATGGAAATTCAGAATTTATATTTTAACTTTCAAACCTAAAAAAATATAAAAGAATATTAATAAACATTTATTTAATAAAAAAATAAACAATAAAATTTTGAAGTAAATTACAAATTTGAAACTGTACTTCAGTTTTTTGGAATTTAAAAAAATACAAAAAGAATATTAGTAAATATTTATTAAATAAAAAAATATATATATTTATTTACCTTTAAAAGTAAAGTCCAGAGATAATGAGAGGAGTTTAGAGTTCTGCAAAAAAGAAAACTAAAAAAAAAAATCTGCATATTACAGATTAAACATGAAGTTTAAAGAACTTATCAATTTTTGTTCAAGACTTGAAAACCTAAAATTTAAAACAGTTAAATAATAATAATTTTCAAAGATTTTTATGTAAAGTTTTTAACAAATTTGCAATATTGAAGATTATTGCAGATTTTTTCTAAAAATTTTACTAAAAAAAATTTAAAGAAAATTATTTGAAGAACTGCATAGATATTTATCAAAAATACATAAAAAAAGCAAAAATCTGCAAATTTTGCAGATTTCTACAATTCTGTGCTTCTAAAACTTTCCTGATGTGGAACTATTATAATACCTATTGTTAATTGTAGTTCAACGAAAAGAAAGGGGCAACCAAAGTAAATACTAAAAATATATATATGTGTAAAGTCTTTCTATTAAGAAATATTGTAAATATTTTATTTTAAACTTTATTTGAATAAGCAGCATATAATATAAAATTATTTTTGAAATAGCTTGTAATCATTTATAATCAAAAGAAGAATTATTAGTAATCTAATAAAAGTAAAATAAAGCTTTTAAAAAATACTTGTAACATAATACTAGTATGACTTTATCTTTTTGGTATTACAAAAAATTTGTATATTAATAAGTAATACATTAAGTTTTATTAAGCCTAATTTGCAAAAATTACAGTTTTCAGTATTTATTTATAATTGATTGGCATAGTGCAAATTCAACCTTTTTGAAAATAGTGATAATTATACTAAAATTTTGAAAATTTAGTTAAAAAAATTTTTTTTGTTATAGTAAAAAAATAAAATATTTTTATAAAATCACATTTTTATAATTTCTGTAAAAAAGTAATTGAACAATACTTTTAAAATTTAATAAAACTTTTTTTATTTATAAATTTACATATACAGTATTAGTGGTATTTATTTAAATAAAGTAAAAAATTTTTGTGCAGTAATAATCATTTGAATATATAGAACATGAAATACAAAATTATAAATAAAAATTAATAAAATTAGAGAATAATAATAGTAATAAAGTTATAAAGAAATTGTTAATATTGATAATAATAAAAAATTATATTGATAGTAGGTTATATTTTATTTAATATACAATAGAAATAATAGAATGATAGAAATTTGTAATTTATGTATTAAATTATATTAAGAAATTATTTTTAGCTGGTAATTCCGGTTAAATTTAAATGCTGGAACAAAAAATTTTTTTTCGACATGTTAATTCTGGCCGGAATTAAAATTTTGACCAGAATCAAGTTTTAACCGGAAAAGTATATTATTTTAATTCTGGCCAAATTTTAACAACCGGTTATTAACCGGTTAAGATAAATAAAATCTTTAAAGCGATATTGACAATCACGAATAACTACTGGTATCGGTCAAGTTGAATTTAATCATTTGCAAGAACATTGATGATGAAAGTGACATTTTCACTTTGGGATACAGTAATTTTGACTATTAAAAAAAAATTGAGGGTAAATAAACCAAATAAAAAAAAGTAGATTGGCAAGTTTAACCACATGATTATTCAATTTTTTCAAAAATAGAAACAATGAATTGGAATGTCATAATCTTGCATAATCTGATAATTTAAGATCTTTTTTTTTGATTTATAACTGTTTCCGGAATTATAATTGGAGAGTTTTAAATTGAACCATCAATTTAATTTTGCCATAATGCCAATGCAATAATATCTATTATATTGTTACGTAATAATTATTTTCTGCTTTTTAACTATTCTGAAAGTATTTAGTTTAAACCTACTTTAATTGGTCGGCTTTACTATACAGTATACATGAATTAAAAATTTTAGAGGAAATGAAAAAAAAAGTCAGTTAAAAAAATAAAATGCTTATGATTATAATTGAGACGATCATTTCAGGAACGTTAAAAACTTTTCTTTTTATTTAAAGACAAAGAAGTGAAATTATTGAAACATCATAATCTCATAAAAGTTAAAAAAAAAGTTTAAATTCATCGACAGTATACCATAGCTATTAATAATTTTTATTATTGCATGTTTATGAATTATGATACGATTGTCACGAAAATAATAAGAAATAAAATAAAACGAACTTATTTATTTATTTAAAAATTACTTATTGCATGTTTTCATATATCTTATTTTAAATCTTAGAAAAATCAAATCTTATTCTTTGATTTTTTTAAAAGTTCTCGTTTCTTCGAATTATAACTCAGATCATCAAAAATTACTACCAATCCCACATCTTTTTTCGCATCCTTTTTCGGGGAAGGTTTGCGAATGGCCGCTGGTGTCGGTTGGATTGAATTCAAAATTCTATAATCGTTTGCATATTCAATAAAAGAATTCTTCAAATCGTTGGGTAATGATCTCCAAAATTCGCCGGATTTCTTCATTCTATTTTGTGGAGATAAATTCGAATATTCTTCTTCTAAAATTTTTTTATAAAACTTATAGAAGAAGATATATCCATTGGGTGATTTGGATTTAGTTTTTGTTGGTGTTGTTGGTGACATTTCTTAAAATACCTTTTTTTTTTTAAAAAAAAAATGATAATAAAATAAATAAGTTCGCTTTAAAGTATGGACGTTCTAAATAATTATTATTTACTTAAAAAGAAAATTGAGGTGGGAGGGAGTTTGAATTTCGAAAATGTGATAAATCAAAATTTTTTTCGGCGCTGTGCTTGCACAGAACCCAGAGGGAGCATATAAACATATACGTTTACTATATGGTTTGTTTTCGAATTTTTTTTCAAAAATAGAGAGTGGAGGTCACTAAACAATTAATCTTCATTGCAACATATATATATATATGTTATGATCAATTACAATAGAAAAGTTTTTTTGGCCAAATATTTTGGACCATTTTTTTTATGGATTTCGTAAGACCGAACTTTATGATTAAACGACAAGAAAGGTTCGTAGATTTAAATCATTTTAATCTCCAATAATTCGTGTGATCGAACCATTATGTAACTTCATCTTTCTGGCGATAAATGACAAGTAAAAATGATTATAGATAACGCATAGCAGATGATAATGCATCATCACAAGATCCTAATATTGTATACGAAGATATTATAATGATTTCTGTTGGATATTAGTTAAATATAGTTTCTTTAAAAGTGATGATATACTGTATATTTCAAATACTAATGCAACAAAGAAATTTTCCATTATTTAATTTAATTTTTTTATAATACTTTAAATTAAAATTACAAATTTTTCTTGTATGCTGATTTTTTGAGATTTAAAATTCAATCTAAGGAAGGTAATTATATCAAATTATAAAACTTTATATTTGTAATAACTAATAAAAGTAAAATAAACATTTATTTTTATATAAAAAGTAATAGGTTTATTCTATATTATACAAATTTTTATATAATTAAATCATATAATAATAAATTAAGATTAGTAAATATATATATTTTAACTGGAAAATATTAGTATTCTTTTTTCTAATATTATAAATATATATATAATATTACTTTTGATTTATTACAGTTAACCTATATTGATTTAGCTAAATTTTTTTATTTTCATTATAATCTTTTTTTTTACTAAAAAAATTTTCCAAAAAAACTTTTTTTAATGTAAAATTTTTTTTATTCTATTAATAAATATAAATAATCTTTAGATTATAGCTATTTTCAAAAAGATGTAATTAGGTAATTTTATTATATATATATATATAAAGTAAATCAAAATTAAAATGGTTTATTATTTCTATTTCATTAAAACTTACACAAAATAATGATTGATATACAAAATACTAAATTTAAGTATAAATAATAAGGAATTGGAAATGCTGAATGTATTTATATTATAAAATTGATTAATAATAATAAAACAGTAATTAAATCACTAAATAAAGGTAATTAAACTGCTATATTTATAATATAATAGTTTCTTATAAAAATTAATTTTAAACAAAATAAAAAAATTCAAAAATTTCAAATCTATATTTAATTATATCACTAAGAGATTTGATGACTATCTAATAGAAGTACTAAAATAGAAAAACTAAATTTTTTAATGATAATACAATTAGTAAATCAATACCAAAGATAATTAGTCAATATCTTAAAAAAAAAACTGTTCAAAACCTAATTTTATGTTAAATTTAAATTTAAATTTAGCTTTTTTTCAATTAAGCAAAATTTAATATAATAATCCATCTTAAATAGCTATTATTTAAATAACTTTTAAAGTAATTAGTCTAATCAAATTTGAAATAAACTAATTTACAAATATACAATATATCTGATATTATTTTATATGATTACTAATTAAATATAATATTATATATATATTTAAATATTATTAATTAAAAAAATCTTACCTAGCAAGAGGAGTAGAACTTCTTATAAAACTAATATCAGGTAATATATATTACTGCCCTAAGGAGATAAGATATTTATATATCACCAGAATTTTTTATTTAGTAATTCTGGCTAAAATTAAGAAATTTTCTTTTTAAAAATCTTGTATAATCCAAATTTTGATTTTAAAGAGGAACAAAATTGCCTTTTTAATCTGTATAATATTATTCAAATATTCAAAAATAAAAGTTCTGATCAAAATTAAAAATTTTAGCTAAAATTAAGAATGTGATAATTAATATGTAACAAATAGGATTTCACATCTTGAAAAAGTTCTAAGTTTTTAGAATAAATAGCAAAAATGAAAATCAGAGAATGTAACACTAGTTAAAAACTAATCTATCTTACAGATATCTTACAGATATCTTATAAATATTGGGTACCCAAAATGCAGAAAATCTGCTATACATCGGGTATCCAATATGTATACTATAGAATTAAAAAATACAATTTATTAATTATCTCGCTACCAGTGATCATAAAAAGATGAAATATAGCTCATTCGATTCGTCTCATTAAGACGTATCGAATGGTACTGATTTCGCATTTCTAGGTATGATAGATGCTGAGATATTTGATAAATCGTAAAAAAATAAACAAAAAATGTAATATCTCAATATCTATCACACCTAGAAATGCGAAATTAGTACCATTCGATACGTCTTAGTGAGATGAATCAAATGAACTACATTTTATCTTTTTATGATTACTGGATAGCGAGATAATTAATAAATTGTATTTTTTAATTCTATAGTATATATATTGGGTACCCAATGTATAGCAGATTTTCTGCATTTTGAATACCCGATATTTATAAGATATCTGTAAGATAGATCAGTTTTTGACCAGTGTAATATAGGGATAACAAATTAGGGATGATAAATAATGATATCATAACTCTATGAGATGATTAGTAAAAAAAAATTAACCAATTATCTTTTTTTATTATTAAATATACTGATAATTTATGATTTTTTTGATTGTTAAATTTTTTGTTTTAAAATATTTTGATTATTATTTTTTTGGTTTTTTTATACATTTAAAATTTTTTTTGGTTAGAATATTATAATTAAAATTATCTAACTATAGTAAATAAATAATTATTTAAAGAATAATAACAATAGAAAATAAATAATTTTAAGAAAAATAATAATAATAAATGAACAATTTCTTAAAAAATTAATAATTATAATAAATAAATAATTATTTGCTTTTATATTAATAAAATATTAAAAATATTATTATTATTTTTTATATTAATGATGTCTTTTTCAGTTAGTATTTTATATCAAATAAAATTAAAAGGATTAAGTAAAAGATTTAGTTATTATAAATAATTTATTATTATTATTTATTATTAATAAATGTTGATTAGTGTAGCATTTAATATAATACCTTTTAAGAATAATAAAGCTGGTTTACTTCAAATTAGACCTTATGGATTTTTTATTAGAAAAATTTATAAAGTAATTGAATAATATAAAAATAATTGCAAGTTTGAAATTAACTTAATAGAATATAATAATTTTAGTTTTGCAAATAAAGAAAAGATGAATTTTAAAGTACAAGTAGTTTATGAAGCTGGATCAGACTCATATTTTAAAAAATTTAAAATTAGTATTTAAACTTGCTTTCATATATTAAACAAAAGAAATTGATATGTTAAATAATTATACCAATAATTTATCACAAAATCAATTGAAATTAATCCTGAAATGCAAAATATTACTATTATTGAAAATGAAAATAAATCATTAAATGTTTCTATTTCTACTTTTGAAGAAAAATTAATAATAAAAGAAAAAAAGAATTAGCTGTATCCCTTGAATTATTTCTATTATCACTATCTAAAATATTTTTATCTATGGGTACCATCCAAAATCCCGAAACTCAAAATTCTGACAGGCTAAAATCCTGACACTCAAAATCCTGATAGGTACAAAATTCTGAAACTCAAAATCCTGACAGGATCAAAATCCTGACAGGTATGAAATTCTGAAATTGGTCTGCATTAAGCTTTAATGCCATCTGGAATTAAGTTTTGGAATTTTTTTTAGAAGTTTAATAAATCATGAATTATAATTCTGGTCAGCATTAAAGTTTAATGCGAGCCAATTTTTCAGAATTTTGTACCTGTCAGGATTTTGACCCTGTCAGGATTTTAGATTTCAGAATTTTGAATTTCAGAATTTTGGCCTATCAGAATTTTGAGTTTTGGGATTTTGTACCATACCTTATCTATACTATTACTACTAAAATTACAATTATAAATTTTAGTCTAATTACAATTACTTTAAATATTTTTATTATAAATAATAAATACTAATAAGCTTTATTACATATTAGATAAAAATAGTTAGACAACTTAGCAAAGATTTAAAATAGTATATCATATATCATTTATTTTACTTTATTAACAGCTTCTATACTAATATATAATCTTTTAGTAATCTCTTTTTATATATATTCATTAATGAAAAATCTATAAATCTTAAGGCTATATATATAATTGATCTATTTCATGAAATTCAAGATAGAAAGAAAATATTTGATACTTATGATATAAAGGTAAAAGTTTAAATATTATTTAATTATTCTTACAAATAATTATTTATTTAAATTTAATAAAATAAATATTACAAGAACTTGTTAATGAAAAAATTAACTAGTTTTTAGACTAATATTGTGGGTAAAACTATTTTGTGATTGGTAAAATATTTCACCTTTTAAAGTAAAATTCTAAAACTTGGTCCAAATCTCTGAAACCTACCTAAACTTTCATAACCTTTAAAACTTTAAGTCCTGAATTACTTAATATCTGAAATTTGCTCAAAATTTTATATCTATTATCTATTATTATAAATAATGTAAAAAAATTATTTTTTTTTTTAAAAAAAAAAGAAGAAAAGGTTTATTATTAACAAAAAAAGTTTTAAATCAAAATTATTACTCTTTTTATTTGTACACTTCCCGGTCAAAAATATCAAAAATTAAAAATTAATTAAGAAAATTGAATTTTTTAATAAAAATTTTACATTTATTTTAAAGTATGAAGCATTAAAAACAATTAAGAAGTGTTTTTTTACTTAAATAGTAGTAAAATTCTGTATAAATATTTAATTCAAAAAATGTGAAAAATTTTATCTTTTTAATCAGAAGTACTACAGTAAAATAAATGCCAAAATTAGATTCTTTAACTAAAAAATACTTTATATTTCAAAAATCAGAAAGATTAGATCAACAGTTGTTGAGAAATCTGCCTTTAAAAATTATTAAAATTTAGTAAAAATGATGGTTTACATATGAAATTTGCAAAAATTCATCATTTCTAAGTAATAATTTCTCAATAACTGCTGATTCAATTCTTTTGATATTTGAAACATAAGCTATTCTATTTTTAATATTTATTTTATTAAATATTTCTGAGTATTTTACTATCAATTAAGTGAAAAATCACTTCTAAATAGTTTTTTATATCTCAAATTTAAAATAAATGTAAAATTTTATCAAAATCTCATTTTTTTTTTAATTTTTAGGGTGGTCAGATACTTTTGACCAGGGAGTATAGATAAAAAAAAATCTTTTACTATCTGAAATTGAAATTACAGTATTATTAATATTGCTTCATTTTAATTTAGTAGTTTAATTTAATTTACTTTGTAATTTACTTTATTTTTTTTTGTATAGGATTTATGACTTTGAATAAAAGAAGATGAATCAAGATCTGCATATTTCAAAGCTTTTGGAAAATATTTGGAAATTTATTTAAAGAAGTGTTTATTAACATTTTTTTTTTTTATTTAGAGAATGGCCATTAGGAATTTGATGAACAGGAATTGGAATTAATGTTTATTAATATTATAATACTATTACAGTAATATATTTTATATGAATTATAGGTTCAGAGGGTTATGAAGGTTTCAGATTTCACGATTGTGATGAAACTAGTTTTATTTAATTTTAGAGGTTTGTTTCACTCACGAGTAGTTTCAATTTTGCTTGCAATATTATTTTAGACAAATTAGTTTATGAAATGGTACAAAAAACTGAAAAAATAGGTTTGATACTAATCTTATGAAAGTTTTTAAATTTTTGTGATATTACAAGAAAAAAGTAAGAATAGTTTTATATAATAATTTTAAATGCCATCTAATAAAATAAAATTAATTTTATTTTATTATAGTTATAGAAAGCTGTAATAAAAAGAAATAAACTTCCTAAAAGTAATTTTATATTAATAATAAGTGATTTTACTTCAGAACAATTAATTTTTATAAATAAAACTGCAAAAATGAGCAAAGCCTAAATAGAACTCATAATTATTCTACCATTAATATAAGAGTAAAAAAATCTACTGTATTTATTAAAAAGAATAGATATATTATTTTACTAACTTTAATGTTAAATGAATTTATTGCAGCTGAAGTTACTGAAAAAGTTGTACTAAAGAATTTTTTTAGGTTTTTATTATTAATCAAGTTGTAAAATATTATTTAATTATTAATAAATTTAGGTTTATATTTATTAACTATTTATTATTAGATACTTCAAATGAACCTATTTTCTAAAAAAAATAGTATAATAATTATAAATAATACAAGAATTTATCATAATAAAGCATTAGTAGAATTAGTTAAAGAAGTTGGTAAAAAAGTAATTTATTTATCTTTATACT
The DNA here is from genome assembly GCA_003550305.1 of Glomus cerebriforme. Lineage (NCBI taxonomy): Eukaryota > Fungi > Glomeromycota > Glomeromycetes > Glomerales > Glomeraceae > Glomus > Glomus cerebriforme. The sequence continues at coordinate 6,336 of QKYT01001188.1, read as the reverse complement.
TCCCAGATTTTAATTTTATTGAAACTGCATTTTTATTACTTAAAACTTAGTTTAAAAGATATAGAGATTTTGCCAAAGTTTGTGATGATCTAGAGTATTTTATCTTAAATACTTTATTTTAAACCAGTGGTGGATTTTAGATTTATCCAATCGCTTTTTTTAATTGAATAGTTTTAGACTATCCAAAATTGTTTAAAATTTCTATGAGTTTTGGACAGTTCAAAACTATTCAAAATCCATATTTAGTAAATTATAAATTGATTTATCAGATAATTTTTTTTCTTTTCACTTCACATTTTAGGTTTCTGATCACTTTATTTTCATCTATACCACATTATTCATGTCATGTAATAGCAGAGGTCATCCTAAGCATATATTTTTTACATATATAACAGTCTTAAAAAGACTAATGTAGGAGATAAAGAACGTCAATATATTTGCAAAGCTTGTGTTAAAGTTTTAAAAAGAATACATAAACATTTAGCAAATTGTAAGCACTTTTGAACTAAATATAATGAAGAAGCAGAAGATATACTTGAAAATTGTGATGTAAAAGAAATACCATCGGCTAAACATATATGACTTGATGGCAAGTATTCTTTTTAAAATTAATTTATTTATCTGTTATTTAAAAAAAAAAATTATAATAATTAATTGTTTATTATATTTACAAATAATAATGCTTCTATTACAAGTTTTTATACAGACTCTACATCAATTTTGTTCAATTCAAGTTGTCATTTCTCTTCTGAATCAAGCATTTTTACTGAAAAATCCTAACAGCCATTAATATTTAAATATTTTGTACGTGATCTTAATAAATTTGAAATACCTATATTTCATAATTTTTTAATTAAAATGACAGTATTTAATAGCTGGGCCTTTTAATAGGTTAATGATTCTCCAATATAAGCTTTCTTTTATTGGTTAAATCTAAAGTTAAAATTATTTGATCGAAAGCAACTATCTGATCCAATATTAAACCAAGCTATTGATAATATTGAAAATATTCGTAAGGAAAAATTAAACCAAGTACATGAGCAAGCTGGTATTACACTCTCATTTGATGGCTAAAAAAATATTATAAATCAAAAATTGCTTGAAATTATGATTATATTGCCTTCTAGAGAAATATTAGTATGGAAAGCAATTAATATAAGTGAATAAAGAAAATATGTAATTGATGTAATACCATATGTTGAAGAAATGTTAATGGACCTGAAAAATTAATCAATTAAAGTAATAACAGTTATAAGTGATAGTGCTGCAAACCTGCAGCATATGCTTCAGTATGGTAAGTTAATTTTTATTTTAGTATTATTGTTTAAATTAATATTTGGTTTTTAATTTTAATACAATTTATTTCATTTATTTTTTATTTAGATGACAACTTTGTCTCAAATATCCCAATATGTTTTTTGCTTTGTTTTGTATATTAATGCAACTTGGCAGTTGGAAAAATCTTTAAAGAATCTAGTATTTTGAAAAATACATTCATTAATGCTATCAAATTAGTTCTTTATTTTAATCATCCTAATAATATTTATTTTATTGAAAAATTAAGAACTATTCAAAAAGAACTTTATTCAAAATATTATGCAATAATAAAACCTGGAGATACAAAATGGAATTCTTACTATGATTGTTATAAAAGCTTAATTCAAACTAAACAAACATTAAGAGTAAGTTAGTTTTATCAGATTAGTAAATAATATAATGTTATTATCTTTATAAGTAAATAAAACTAACATTATTCTTTTTTTTAAAAAAAATAGAATTTAGTTACAAGATATGAAATTCCTGATAAAGTGTCTTCTTTTATTACAGAATTATATCTTTCAGCTAATATCTGTTGAATAATCATGGATGATTTATTTTGGTTACATATTTTTTAACTTTTAAAATTAATGTAACCTTATTGTGAAGCATTTGATAAATTACAGGCAGACAAAGTTTGTCTATCTGATGTTGCACTATTTTTTTGGATATTTTATTAGGTTTTGGGAACAAAATTCAGATCAACTCTTTGCTGAAGGCATGATTTCATGACTTGAAAAATGTTGGAAAGATTGAAAATAACCATTATTATTACTTGCTCTAGTATTCCATTCCAAATATTATCTTAATAAATTTAATCCAGATTTGAAAACATTTAATTTTATAATAATAGAATCTGGCTTGAATATTATTACAAGGCATAGTTATTTAATAAACTAATAAAATTATTTATTCAATTTGAATCCTATCGACTAAAGAAAGCATCTTTTAATGATAAGACATATATATACACAATTTGGGAATGACATTTTAACATATTAGTACTATTGCTCTATAATATGCAAGAAATTAGGTTTTGTTGCTACAAAAATTTTTAGTATTTGTGTAAACTTAGCATCAGTTGAAAGATTATTTTCATCAATGGGATTTCTCCATACTTCTTAAAAGAATAAATTAAAGATATAATTATTATAATGAATTTTATTTATTTTTTATTATATAAACTTGTTTATTTATTAATTATTTAGCATGATAACATCAAAAAATTTTTTCAGAGGATATATTGCGTATATCTCTTCATTGTTATTTATCATATTAATTATAATATGTAATATATATCGATAATAATTGAATTCATCNAGTGAATTTGATGTGGATAAATAGTGATAAAACATCATATTTTAACCTAAATGATAAATATCGATAAATATTTAAATAATAAATATCAAATTTGATAAACACCAATAAATATACTAATAATAAATAACCTGAACAATAAGAAATACAAACAATAAAAATTAAAATTTAACCAATATGATAAACATAGTATTTTATAAAGGATAAATAATCCTTTGCATTTATTTTATTATATAAAATAAAAGTTTGCTATTTACCACCACTGGTGGTCAACACTGGTGTCATGTGATCATATATATTATGTAACTTCGCTTCACTTCATTTTCTTTTTTAATTTTATTTGTTCTTATAAAGTGAATATAAAATGTAATAAAATTGACGCATTTAATAAAAGAAATCGATACATTATTTTATTTTGAGTGCAACTACATTTATTTCAGTGCAACTACTATTTAAATGCATTGCCCAACTATGTAATTATTCGCCTGACTATATATGTAATTAACTACTATTTAAACGCATTGTCCAACTATATAATTATTCACCTGACTATATATGTAATTAACTACTATTTAAACGCATACCCAACTATGTAATTATTTGCCTGACTATATATATAATTAACTACTATTTAAACGCATGCCCAACTATATAATTATTCACCTGACTATATATGTAATTATTCCAAGTATTCATTTTCTTTATTAGCGGACGATTCGGTCTTGTATCTTGAATATCCTCAGATATTATGGCCTTTTCTAGAGCAATAGCTACACGCCTACACATTTTCTGTGCTGTTATTTCATTGGATTTGCCTGATATAATACGATCATTTTCTACCACTGATTTATACCTCTTATGAGGTCATCCTTTCGGTCTATGATACTTAAGATTTGATACTTCGGGAAGAATCAACAAAGGTTGATGATTATCTTGAATAGAAGACCCTTGTGACTCCTGTAATGGTTCAGTACCTGAAAATGAAATAAAATCATTAGTATTTTTGATGCTTAAACCATACTTATATGATATTTGGTACCTGAAAAAGAAATAGCACTTAAACCAGTATTTCTATGATATTTCATGATAAACTGGATCAAAATTCCAATTAATTCAGCTGTAATATTTTCTGTAACAGTGATTTGAATACTCGTTTTAGCTACAAATATCGCAGCACTAAACTGAACTTTTTTGCTAACTTTTTTTCTAATAATTGGTGTATATACATTGTCTGTTCTAAATTGATTCATGTAACTTAATACTATCACCATATGATTTCTTTCACTATTCACAATCGTAATAAATCCTGTTGAAGTTATAGTTGTAGCTGAAATTATTTTAGTATTATGGAAATCCGTAATTATGTAATTCTGTAATTATTAAGTAATTCATCAAAAAAATTCTGAATTCCGTAATTAATTTCGGGTTCCATAATTAATTTCGTATTACGAAAATATTTGGCCAGAATTAACCTTAATTTTGGCCGAATTATATTTAGAAAATTTAATAAATAATAACTCAGCATCTAGTGATCCGTTTTGGATGATTTTACTACCATTCGATTCGTCTTGGTATGACGATTCTAATGGTATTAAAATCATTTAATTTCAATTACTAGATCGTGTTCTGATATCAATAATTGTTAAACATTTATAGTATCATAACTTTGTTAATATTAATGCTAGAAATATGATCTTACAGCCATTAGAATCATCTTATCATGACAAATCGAATGGTGGTAAATTCATTTAAATCTAATTATTAGATCTTGCTCCAACTTCAATAATCTTTAAATGTTTATAGTATTTTAACTTCGTCAATATCGAAGCTAGAAAAATGAAACACATACCGTATTTTGCGGTAATTAAGCACCTTTTTTTTGTTATAGGAGTGCTTAGTTTCAGTACTTTTTAACTGCGCCAATAATCACAATGATCGTCTAGTTGCTTTTATACAACAAATGATGATATAACAATGCTCATGTGCTTCTCATAACGCGAGTCATATGCGTAACCTGTTTCTTTCGTATTTTACAAAAAAATATGACTAAAAAAGCTGTTAAATGAAGATAAGTTAAACAAGTTAAACAGTCTACTATATGCAAACAAGCTAAACTAGCTGCTAAACGTAAGCAAATTAAACGTAAAAAAGCTGCTACAACTAGACGTTCATATTCTATTGAACAGAAAAAGAAAGTCGTAGCTTACGCTAAGGATAATGGAAGAAACCCAGCAGCGAGACATTTTCAACTTGACGCTAGCATAGTTGGTCGTTGGATGAAGGCAAGTGAAAAATGGACAACTGAAACAAAAAGATATGCTTTGAAAGTTGGTTCTGGCTGAAAAGTATTTTACCTTGAAGCTGAAAAAAAGTTATACGATTGGGTTATAGAATAACGAAAACAGGATTTGGCCATTACATACACAACTGTAAAAGTTACCATATTTGATATTTTAAATGAACCAGAAATGATTGCACTTTATGGTAATTCTACAGAAAATTTTAAGGCATCATTTCGGTGATTAACTTTGTTCATGAAAAGATACAAACTATCTTTACGCTGACGCACAAAGATCTCTCAAAAACTACTGGAGCAGACCGAAGAGTCATTGGAAAAATTTTGACAATTCGTCACCCACCTTAGAATTAGAAAGTCTTTTGACCATCGTAATATTTTTAACATGGACGAGACTCCTGTCTGGTTCGACATGTCAGGTAATTTCACTATTAACGCAAAGGGTGATAAAACGGTTCATATCCGTGGAATGAGTAACGAAAAAAATCAGTTCACCGTTGTCTTAACTTGTGCCACAAGTAAATCGCATTCTTTTTACCACTCTTTGATTTATCTAAAACTTACAAGATTTTTTATAGTTTTGGTAATTAATGGTTATGTTATAGACAGAAAAAAGCTACCTCCCATCTGCATTTTCAAAGGAAAGAGAATCCCACGTGATGAATGAATTCCTGACGGCATTATTGTTTGGTTTCAGGAGAATGGATGAATGGATTCGAATAAAATGAAGGATTACATTGATTATCTTGTTGATGAAATCAACGAATTTGAGCTTCCGAAAATGATGGTTTACGATTTCTTTAGAGGGCATTTGGAAGGGTCCGTAAAAGAGAAGTTCTGCGAAAATGGGTTTGATTTAGCCGTGATTCCAGGTGGGTTGACAAGTATCTGTCAACCTCTTGATATAGCGATTAACAAACCTTTTAAGGACAACTTGCGCAAGGAGTGGCACCTATGGATGGCGAGTGGTGATGCCGGAGAGACTATGGCTGGAAACCTGCGGTGTACTAGATTGAGTGAAGTTTGCGGCTGGGTAAAACGTGCGTAGGACAATATCTCGGATGAAATAATTGTTCAATCTTTTAAGAAGTGTGGAATCTCAAATTCTTTAAATGAATTAGAGAATAATAATATTGATGAAATTGATGAAAATGAGGAGTTTGTGATTGAGATGCNTGAAAATTTGGTTAATACATCACTACAAGCTAGGTATGNATTTTTTCTTAATGTATGTTTATTTTGTATTAATTGNNTATTAATTGCAGTTTATTATTCTTTATAGTTTTGAAATGATCACCTTAGAAGATGATCCTTTTTTTGAGATTGAGTTAAATCTTTCCATGCGTAATAGTGAGTTCGTTGATTTTGGCAAAAAGGATTATTGGGATTAAATAAATAAGGCTTTC
>QKYT01001187.1:3355-19732 GCA_003550305.1 Glomus cerebriforme | reverse complement strand
TCACACTTCTGGATAATATATTGGTTCATTTCTAATTGTTCTCTACTTTATTTAAACCAAATAAATATGTTGGCAAATCACTAGTTGCAATTTTATTTAATTTTAGCTGATTTTTGCTTAAAGATGAAATCTATAATTATCTTGCCACTCATGATTATCTTGGCATCCAGTGATCCAAATTTGGCGAATAAGGGCTCATTGGATTCGCCTTGTCAAGATGAATTGAATGGTGGTCAGTTCATAGTTTAAAGTTGTGCTATATTAAATAGGTCCGATTTTGGACTATCATTTGGTAGTAATGACTTTTTTTTGTATGGAAAATAAGAGTTGTTTTTATAATACAACTTGACTTAAAATATAATTTTCAATACGATCCAAGAAAATATAATTATTATAACCATAATCAGATTTCCATATGATCAGATTATATCCTCCAAGAATTTCGTTACTATTTTTTACTTTAATAAATAATAATTGATATAATATGTAACTGGTTATTACAGATCTCAAACAATTACGTGGCTACAAAAGAAAGGTTACCTTTACCATTATTATTTCTGTAAATCCAAAATTTGATAAGTAAAAAACCATTTTCCATATTAACAAAATAATTTTATATTACACATCAGTCTGTACATTTTGAAATCATATTGAGGTATTCAGAGCATATTATTAGTCAAAATGTATTCAGTACCAAAATAAGCTAGTTTAATCATATGTACGTACACATTTTGACACATATCCATTAGGAGATGCTAAGATAAAAATCTAGAAGCTTCTAAATTAACAAATAAATCATAATGATAGGAAATTATCATATCATTTGTCAAAATATCAAATTTTATGATCAAGATGAGTCATATTTTTGTACTATGCCCAAAAATATATAAAAAGAGACCTTTTTTAAGATTTATTTTTTTTAAAAAAAATATTTCGTCTATAATTTTCTTATGGCTATTAGCAACAAACTCACATATTTGGATTATATATAAAACAAATTTTATTGCCAGAATTCAACTAAACTTATAATGAAAATAACAAGCATATTAATTTGTTGATACTTTCAATTTCAACATGTTTTGTATGACACTATTATGGTTTTGAAAACTCTTAGGAAAAGAAAAGAAGTGAAAGAATGAAGAATAGAAAATGAGGAAATGGATAAGAGAAAAAACATAATGTGATAACATGAAAATAATAAGGAAAAGAAAAAAGAGAGATAAAGAAAAAGCATGGAGAAATTATTTTGGGAATAGAATGAGAANCAAAGAAATGGAAGGGAAATAACAAAGTTAAAAGAAAATAAAGAGGAAATAAAGATTGGAGAAGAGAAAAGGGAAAAAAAAGACCAATTAAGAGAAAAGAGCAATATAATTAAGGGTAACAGCAGTGAAACATGATGGAATTAATAGATAAAATTTGGGAAGTGCAGATTTTTTTTTAGATTACTTTTTTTTTTTTAGTTAAAATCAGGGGATGGGTGATTCCCTTGTATTAGACTTTTCTTTTTAGTTAAAAACAGGGGATAGGTGATTCCCTTGTATTAGGTTTCTCTTTTTTTAGTTAAAATTAGGGGATGGTGATTCCCTTGTATTAGACTTCTCTTTTTTTAGTTAAAAACAAGGGATGGGTGATTCTCTTGTATTAGATTTCTTTTTTTTTAGTTAAAAACAAGGGATGGGTGATTTCCTTGTTATTAGATTTCTTTCTTAACCTTTTTATTTCATACAGATATGATTGTCCTCCTTTTAAACATATTTTTGGCTTTATTTTTTAGTTCCTTCATGATATTTTTTCTTTTTTTTTTTTCTTAATTTTTTGCTTAAATAAACAAGGGATGGGTGATTTCTTGTATTAGACTTCTCTTTTTTTAGTTAAAAATAGGGGATGAGTGATTCCCTTGTATTTTAGACAAACAAGAGATGGATACTTTTAGCATAAAGTTTTTATCATTCCACATGTTTGGATCTTCTATTTTTTTTGGTCTATTCACTTCAGCTATAATCAAATTCTCTATCAAGGTAAATGTTATATTCAGTAATGAATTTATTGTTTCATATATTTAAAGCTAACATTTTTTTTGTTATTATTATAGATGTGAGGAGGTTGCAATGAGGCTATACTGCTCATATTAACAGAATGGTCACATTAAAAACTCCTCACACAGATATGATTGTCCTTCTTTTAAACATATATTTGGCTTTATTTTTCAGTTCCTTCATGATTTTTTTTACACTTTATTTTCTTCTTTTTCTTATTTTTTTTTATTTTATTTAGATAAACAAGGGATGAGTGATTCCTTTGTATTAGACTTCTTTTTTTTAGATATATATATATATATTTATTTAACAAGGGATGGGCGATTTCCTTGTATTAGACTTCTTTTTTTAATTAACAAGGGATGGGTGATTCTCTTGTATTAGACTTCTCTTTTTTTAGTTAAAAACAGGGGATGGGTGATTCCCTTGTATTAGAGTTCTTTTTTTTTAGTTAAAAACAAGGGATGGGTAATTCCCTTGTTATTAGATTTTTTAACTTTTTTTTTATTTTATTTAGACAAATGAGAAGTGGAAACTTTTAGCACAAGGTTCTTATAATTCCATATGGATCTTCTATTTTGGTTTATTCAATTCAGTTCTCTCTATCAGGTAAATGTTATATTTAGCAATTAATTAGCAATGAATTTATTGTTTCATATATTTAAAGCTAACATTTTTTTATTATTATTATAAAGGTGAGGAGTTTGCAATGAGGTCATTATAACAGAATGGTCACATTATAAACTCCTCATACAGATATGATTGTCCTTCTTTTAAACATATATTTGGCTTTATTTTTCAGTTCCTTCATGATTTTTTTTACATTTTATTTTCTTTTTTTTCTTATTTTATTTTATTTTATTTAAACAAACAAGGGATGGGTGATTCTCTTGTATTAGACTTCTTTTTTTTTTAGTTAACAAGGGATGGGTGATTTCCTTGTATTAGACTTCTTTTATTTAAACAAACAAGGGATGGGTGATTCTCTTGTATTAAACTTCTTTTTTTTTTAGTTAACAAGGGATGGGTGATTCCCTTATATTAGACTTCTTTTTTTTTTAGTTAACAAGGGATGGGTGATTCCCTTGTATTAGACTTCTTTTTTTTTAGTTAACAAGGGATGGGTGATTCCCTTGTATTAGACTTCTTTTTTTTTAGTTAACAAGAAATGGGTGATTCCCTTGTTATTGGATTTTTTTCTTAACATTTTTATTTTATTTTATTTAGACAAACAGCATAAAGTTTTTATCATTCCATTCAGATCTTCTATTTTTTGGTCAGTTTTAATCAAGTTCTCCTCTACCAAGGTAAATTTTAAATTTACTTAGTAAACAGTAAATAAATTTATTGTTTCATATATTTAAATTAACATTTTTATTATTATTATTATAGATGTGAGGAGCTTGCAATGAGTCCATGCTGCTTTATGATTCTTTTTACATTTCTTAATTTATTTTAAATAAAAAGGAATGGATGGTTCTCGTGTATTAAATTTCCTTTTTTTTAGTTAAAAACAAGAAGACTTACCCTATGAAAATAATCTGTATAATTTTTGTTAAAAAACCATCCAATTAAATTCACTATAATTTTTGTATATTTTGACCATACAATAAATGTGCTATAAATTACACTGGTAATTCATATGACCTGGATTTATACAATTATTGTCTGATTTTTGTGCTGAATTTTAAGCTGAAATATTAGGACTGAATTTTAGGAATTATAATAGGTCAAATTTTGCAGTAATAATAAGCAAATTATAAAGTTAACTTATATGAGTTTTTATTAATTTATAATATAAAATATACAAAATATTTCATAAATAAATTACTATCTGATATTTAATATAACTCATAAATGTAAAAAACTGTAAGAAAATAAAAATAATAAAAGTACATTAGTAAATTATTAGTATTAAAATAAAAAAGTATAAAGTTAGTAAAGAAATAAATAATTAGTAATGTTAAAAAGAAAATATTTAATATTGTGTTAGTAATAACTAAAGTTTTAAATGAACTAAAAGAAAAATATAGCATATCACAAAAATGCATTTATCAAATCTGGAGAGGTGAATCTGCAATATTGCAGAATTTTGAATTGAATTGTGTATAATAATTTACAATTCTGCAATTCCAATCGGGTATATAGCAAACATGTAGTATATGGTTGACGCTGTATGTATTATATGGTATGTATAGTGACATCATGTATGGTATGTATGGTATGTATGGTTCGATATACTAATTCAAAATTTAAACTTAGAATTATGCAAAATCATGCATATTATGCATAAACATACTAAATAAGGCAATTTTTAAATTTTTAAATGCATTTTTACTTATAAATGTACATGTTTTACACAGAAACCAAACTGTAGAATGGCGGAGAAAATTTGTTTATAATATCAAAAGTTTCTGATTCATTGTTAAAAAATATCCCAAATGCCAATTAAATGAAATTAAAGTTTTATAATTTAAATGTGATTATACATATTTAATTAGAAATTTTATAAAAATCTTATTATTATCAATATAAGACAATGGTATAACTATTATACTACTTTATAACCAAAAAAAGTTTCAAAAATTTTTTTGATATGTGATAGATGTAATAATTAGAAATGAAATATAGATCATGTAATACAATGTGATAAATAATAAATAATAAGTATAGCATTTAATTGCATTTTTACTTATAAATATATATATTCTGTGTGAAAAAAGGCAAAAACTTTTTTATAATATTACACAAAAATATAATTATTAACCATCCATACATGTATGGAATAAATCATACCATACATACCATACATATGTAACCATACATACCATACAATATATACAGTGTCAACCATACACTACATGTTTGCTAGCTACCTATTTACTCCAGTATTACCACAAAAAATTTCTACTCCCACGTGATTTCAGCCGGCATTATGACATTAAGAAATTAACCATGTGACAAATAAGGTATGACAAATAGGATTTTCCACACCAAAAAAATGTCTCTGAATACATAGTAAAAATGAAAAACAGGAAGGGTGTGACACCGGTGACAAAATTTTTAAAGGTCACGTGGGGTGGAAAATTTTGTGGCGATACTGGGGAAGATCTAGCTACCTACTCCAATTACATGATTTGTATAAAATACAAAATCACAAATTACTCGAGATCTAGTGATTAGATTTTGATGAATTTCATTATTTGAATCCTCTCATTAAGACAAATCGAAGGTATAAATATCATCTTTCTAATATTAATATTGATAGAGATACAATTATACAAACATTTAACAAATTTTGGAAATGAATTATGATCCAATAATTGGATTTCAATAAAATTTATCATCTCAATGAGGAATTAGAAATTTAAAATAGTGGTAATTTTATCTTTCTATCTTCAATATTGACAAGATAAAACTAGATAAACATTTAACAAATTTTGAAAATAAAATATAATACAATAATTGGATTTCAATAAATTTATACCATTCGATTTATCTCAATGAGAGGATTTGAATGATGATAATTTTATCATTCTAGCATCAATATTGGTAAGTTATACTTTAATAAATTTATAATATATAATTTCAGCCAAAATTATGTTAATTTCAGCTGAAATTGTGAAATCAGACCTTAATTTCTGCAATTGTCTGCAATATTGCAGACCCATCTTTACTTTTATGTAATCACATTCCTATATAATCACCAATTTTAATTTAACAGACCTGTGGTTATAGAGGAGATCTGACTGTATTAGAATATTAAATATTATTAATTTTGCTTAAAAAAGAAAATAAATCAAACAAATTTTTTTTAAAAAAATAAAAGAAATTCAATAGTGATAATGTATACAAAAAAGGATTTAAACTAAGAATAATTTTATTATTATTTCAGATTTATTATATCTTTTGACATGATTATTTTATTGACTATTGAAACAGTTGATGATATATCATTATTTTTGAAAATAAAAGTGTACTTTTTATTTATTTTTTAAAAAGTTATTATTTCACCCTCAAGGTGGTTCTAATAAACAATTAATGAATGATAAATGTAAAAAGTATTGAATGTTTATGATTTTTTCATTTCAAATTTCAATCAATATTTTATTTTTTATTTAAAATTTATCAAAAGGTCATTTACAATAAGTATATTTTTTCTCTATCTTGATAAAAATTCAAACTTGATTATTCAAATTTAATTTAAATAATATAAACTTCATATTAATTAATTTTCTGTTTTATAATTTATATTTTAAACATCAATCCTAGTTACTACAATTAAACAATTTTTACAAAGAAATAGATATTTTGTAAAAGTTAGTTATAATCCTATTTATCCTTTACTTATAGCTTGTTCTCAAATTACATCTCAAATGGCAAAAGGTTATTTTAGAGGATGTGGATATTTTTAAAATAGAACTAAAAAATTTTTTATAACGAAAAAAATAGAATAAAAATAATAAAATAAAATTTCAATTTATTACTAAGACAATTTAAGAGTTTTAAAATTTTATATATTTATAATTTTGAGCAGCTTCTCTAATAGTTTCAATATCTCCAATTGCAATTACTCCACAAGCTTCAAATTGTGCATCATTCAATTTATTTAAATGTTTAACTTTAATTCTTTGTTTTTCGAATCCTTCTAAAAATTTAAAATAATAATCTTCTGTTTTTTTTATCTCATCTATTTGATGCAAAAATTCAGCCATTGAAGGTATAGTTTGTTGAGATAATAGTTGTGATGATGGTTGTTGAGATGGTTGTAATGGTAGTTGTTAGAATGATTGTTGTGATAGTGGTGGTTGGAAAAAATGTGGAGTAACTAATGCTTGTAAAATATTAGAAAAAAAAGGATTAATTGAATCTTGTATATTATTGGAAAATTGAGGTATAGTGGATTGAGATCTATTTTTTGGTGGGTGTGTATATGCAAATGAAGGATGTGTTGGTGGTTCTTTAACTGTTGCAAGTCCATTAAGCTAAAATATTTTAAAAAATAACATGTTAATTAAACAATTTTTAATAATTAATTATAAATTAAATAACCAACCATTTCCGTAACCCATGTTGAAAACATCATATTACTTATTTCAGTATGAGGTTCACGATCTTTTAGACAATGTCTGTTATGCATAGGATACCAAGTTTCTTTTCTTAACTCTGTAATGATCAAGTATAGAAATATCTGATATTTTTGGAACTTTATTATTGTTGTTGGTCTTTGGAATTGATATAATTAAAAAATTTACATAACAAATAAAAATTTACCTTTTTTTTCGTTTAATTATCTTTTCCTTTTTTTTCATGGTAATAAGAATAAGCACAACCTTCTTTGCAGTAGCAAGTTTGATATATTCTGATTTAAAATTCTCAAAATCACACACATCTACTAATAGAGTACCCGCCCCTTGAGCTTTTTCTGATTTGAAAGAAACATTATAATCATTAGCATTAATTTCCTTATCTTCAAGAAGAGCCGTGATGTTATTTTGAATTGCAAGTAAGAACTCATCCAACTCAGAGATTGTAACTGAGTAGTTCTTAGCTGGAAGAATGGTACCATCTGCTTGTTTGATAACAAGTTTGTAATTAACTTCCAATTCTAATTCAGCATCACTCTCATTTTCAGTTTCTGAATTATTACATTTAGATTCACTTTGAATTATTGTTATAGAAACTTCAGAAGAGGTAGCTTCAAGATCAATTATTTTTGTAATATCAGTTGCTTCCGTAGCTTCTGTTCCTTCTGTTAAATTTGATTTATTAGAGGTATTAGAATTTTTAGAAGACAAACGTTGATAAGAACTATTGCATGTTGAGCAAAATGTTTTTAAATCATAACCATATCGAAAACGTTCATTTTTATTTTTGATAAAGTTAAGTTGTTTAGGATTAGAAGAAGTAGGGTTAAATATTCTTGGACATGTAGTTTTAACTTGAACTGTTCTATTTGTTCTAGTTGGTTTAACTGTTTTTTTACATTTACATATATCCTTTTCTAAGTTTATTCCGCAGTATAAACATTTTTGACATCCAAAACAAACTCCAATTTTATACTTTTCTTTCTTTTCTTTTCCGATTTTTTTCGCGTCAAAAAATTGCAAAGCGCGAAACGATTATCATTCTTTACATGAAATTCCAAATTTTATTGGCTATCAATGTTGATCATCACATGAAATGTGAAAACCGATTTCCTTAGCATCATGCAGCTGAAAAATTGGCTGATCGCACTAAATTGAAAACAGCAATAATTTGATAAAAATTTCATGAAATAGAACATTTGACGTTCCTATTTTCACTACTTTAATGTATATGCAGTGAATTGTTAAAAGTCAGTCAAATATAAAAGTAAATTGAAAATAAAGGCCCAATGTATTAAAAAAACAAAGAATCAAGTTGACCCCAGAAAAACAAAGAAAACGTGACTTTTAATTTTGGCCCAAATTATTTAGCCTGAATTAGCAAAATTTTTAAATTTCAGTTCCAAAGCATTCGTCATAGTTTAAAAGTAAAAAAAAAATTGATCTGTCAAAAGTCGTAAAGAAATGAAAATGAAAACAAATAATTAATAGTTACTCAGCACAAAGTGCCGAGTAACTGTTGTATTTGCAATAAGCAATATGATTGGTGAAATTTGCTGAGCGCAGCTCAGCAAATTTTACTGATCATATTCTTATGTAAATACATGTAAGGCATGATAGTGCCGCAGTTACGAGGTCACGTAGTGCTGAGTAACTGTTTTATTGGGCTTAGCCTTTATTAAACTTTTATTATGCATAGTAACTGGTTGTACTAACATAAATCATCAAATAGTAAATGCCCAATAAATAAATTTTATTGATCAAAAATAAATAAATAAATAAATAAATAACAAATAAAATGTAATAATGCATAACGTGATACTCAACGTTGATTTTTTGGAAATGAAAATAGTATTTCACTTACGTCACGTGGGTCGAATATTTTGTAGCTATCGAAGAATCACCGCCAATAAAAAAATTCGCTTAAAAAAAATACATTTTATTATAAAGGTTTGGGGTATGTGAAGAAGGTTTAAAATAGATATGACGCTAGAATTTCATTAATCGATATTAACTAATAAGGCAAATTTCTAAACAAAATAAAAGGTTGAAAGCTGCCTTACAGTCTTGACAATCATTGGTATTTTAGGTAATGCGATCATTCTATCATTCTATTAATTCATTAATTATTATTAATTATGCAATGTATGAAAGTTTTCCTATATCTTATTAATGACTCATGCTTAAGAATATTACGACATATGTAATATAATAAGTATGAGTAATCATACATCTATTTGGTTCAGCATGATTACTCATTCACACTTTTTTATGATTGATGAGTCAATCGTGAGATTTTGGTATAAAATGTGGCATCTTTTTTATATCTCTCTCACCCTCATCTCTTTCTTTCTTCTATTTTATTTAAAATCACATTTTAATAAATATAACTTTTTCTTTGGCCTGTGTTCGAACGTAATCATACACATTTAAAGAAAAGAAAATGCTTCTATCAGAATAATTTTAATATTTTATCACGCCGTATTATTCTACTCCTTCATTTCCCTTAAGGCCTTAAAAATCTTTTTTTTTTTTATATATTTTTGAGGGTCTGCGGTCCGCGACCCGGATGTATAGCAAAAGTTTCGGGCTCTACACAAAAAAATCATGGTTATGGTAGAGACGGAGCAGTGCGGAATTGGTCGGAGCACTGTTCGCCATTAAAACATGTTTCTTTTCGTGGCAAAACATTTACGAAAGTGCACTCTGCTGGAAACCACGCTGGGAAAGGAATGTTCACCGCGAAAGCAACGAACTCTTTCTTTGGCCTGGAAGCCTGTGTTCGAACGTAATCATACACATTTAAAGAAAGGAAATGCTTCTATTAGAATAGTTTTAATATTTTATCACACCATATTTTTTTATTTTCCTATTTAACTCCTTCATTTTCCTCAAGGCCTTAAAAATCCTTTTTTTTTTATATTATTGAGAGATGAGTATAAAAGTTTCGGGCTCTACAAAAAAAAATCCTGGCCATGGTAGAGACGGAGCAGCGCGGAATTGGTTGGGGCGCTGCTCACCATTAAAACATATTTCTTTTCGTTGCAAGTAACTGCTTGTTAATGGTGGTCAGTATTTTTGATTCTCTCCTATTTTGCTTAATAAAAATGATCACGAATTTCCAGTAAAGTCCTGCTATTGTTATTGTAATACATAATTTAAATCACAATCATAAAATTAATCAAAACTTGCGAAGGTTTGCTTTACTATAAATTTTAATTTTCTTATTCTAAATAAATCTATTCCATCTAGATAGAAAATACATTAGCATGAGAAAATAGAAAAAAAAAGATTTTATTTGCTTAAAATTATTGACCCTACATAAAAAAAATAAATTTTATTCTTATTTTTCTATGAATCTCTTATTGTACTAGCTTGCAAAATTGAAATTTTATGTGTAATGTGAATTTGTACTGTTGTAGTCCAGGCTTGAATATGACTATTTCAAACTTTTTTTCATTAAATAATTAGTAGTATAATATGTAATAACATCATCATCTTCTCGGTAAATATTCATTTTTGTGTTCGGTCGCGGACATATGCATTCTAATTTTGTAATTTATAAGTCTAATTATAAGTTTTAAATATACATGATTTAATGAGGGGGAATTATAAATTAAAATTAAAGTTTACTCCGCCTATTTCGAAATAATGTGTCTACACAAAATATTTTATAGAATTATAACGTGTGAAAAAGGATATGCCTATTTTTTTAATAACTGAAACAAAAAGCAATGTAAATGAAACTTTGATCGATTATAAAGAGAATTTGATAAATTGGATGAAAATGATACAGAGTATGTGCATGATTATTTTCATCTATCTGTATAATATTTCTTGAGATTCTTTCTGTTATTTCTATAAAGTTTCACTAGATATTAGGTTTCGGATGTCCTTAATACCAAAAAATGGTTCACATAGTGATGTAATCAATGGTACAATTTGCAACTAAACATAAATAAATTATCTAGAAGTATTGATTAAATAAATAAAATATGATTATATGAATGTTTTTATACAACAATGAGTGGACTTTAAAGAATGATAAAAGAAACAGCTGGCAGATAAGGAAGAAATCAAAGGGAAATAAAAGTATATTTATAAGAATGGATAAGAAGGAAAAGAACAATTTGAAGGAATACAAGAAGAAAGGATCAGAAGATGGAAAAATATAACAAACAAATAGAGAATATTAAATAGTCTTATTTTTTAATAATTTTATTATTTTAAGTTTATTTACATTATTTATAAATATAGAATTTTTTTAACGGATAATTATCAAAACTTATTAATTATTTATAGATTTGTTTTTTTATTAGCAATAAGCACCAAAATTAGTTTTTTGAATAAATATTATAAAGAATATTTTTAATAAAATAATACATTTTAAATCAATTTCGGTCAGATAATTTAATGGATAATCTGTTTAAAGTTGTGAGACTTCTGCATGAGAATGCTTAAAGAAAGAATTCTCACCTATCATGTTAATAATCCACAATTTACTCACCGATCCATTCCGAAGGGAAAGGCTAAAGTAATGTGAGTACCAACCATTTATTGCATATATTATTTGGTCATCATCTAATAACATGGACAAAATTGTGTATTTTAATATATCAAGTAAAAAATGACTGTGGAAAAAATTCAGTGCTTATGTCAGACATATCAATAACAATGATTTATTGACACATCAATTAAACATATACCAGATTATGTTATGTGCTAGTAAGTTGATTGTTGACAATTATTAATGTTCATTAAAATAATTTATTCCTAATATGTTTTGACACTTTGTACTACAGAAATGCGTCATAAATTAGATACAACAACAAAACGTCCATGAATGGATACAGATTAAATTTTGTGGTTTACATTGGAGACCTGATCTTGGGTGTGGTGAAACATCAGGTGGCTTCCAAGATGTTCTTTTGCTAAAGAGTGGATGGATACTCTTAAACTTAGATGGGAATTAATAATGTATGTATTTTAGGTCAAAATCAACTGGATGGAGTTGATGCTAGTAATTTTTCTCTTTTTTTTTATTGGTGATCCTAATAAAGTAGATGATTCCTTTCGGTTGTTCCAGAACATAACATTCAACAAGTATCTTTTTAGTAGCATCAAACTTCTGCAAATACCCAATAATAGTTCAATAGGCAATTTTAGTATTATATATATCCCATTTTGATGATGGTAGAGATGCTTCATAAGCAGGTATGATATGAAATAAACCACTAGCAGCAGCAAATGCATAATTACGAATTGTGTAGGCTAAAATTATTTAATTAGATATATAAAATAAACAATCAATAGTATTATAATAAATTACATTATTTACATAGTGCCAGTTAGTGGCGCAGTAATTTTCAAAAAAATACATAATTTTTTTCTTTGTCATAAAGCTTTTAAATTTTTACTGTAGATGTAATTTCGGCTGCTCTGCAAGTTAAGTATGCTTTGGAAGGAGGTTTATAATGCCATTTTTGACTTTACATATAAATGATTGATTTTACCGTCTTTGCCGATGATTTCCAAAAATGGATTTGACGAAAATAAAATTTGCATGATTTTTTGTTGCGCCACATCGGTTAGCTGCGCCATAAACCTGGCACAAATTTCAGACATGCATGTACTACAGCAAAAAAAAACATTACACGATAGACAACCAATCAGTAATGCGTTCTCAGTAACTTAAACCTTTGACATAATTCTCAAAAAAAAAAAAAAAAAAAATTTTTTCTTTTACAATTAAAATTTTACAGAATAAAGAAAAATGTCAAATGAAGCCAAAAGCAAAGATGTAAATGATTATATTGATTGGTTTGAAAAATCGATTGCCGATGAATATTTCAATTATTATGAATATTCAGAATTTAAAAACTTAGAAATGATAGGAAAAGGCTCGTATGGAAGTGTCGTTCGTGCTAATTGGAAAAATGCGGAAATTTCTTTTGCTTTAAAAACTTTTAACAAAAGTAACAAAAGTGATAAAATAATGATTAAAGAAGTTGTTAATGAAGTAAAAAAATTTTTTTTTTTTTTATAAAAATCTACAGTACCTCTTAAAACTTTTAAATTTCAATTCTTCTATTCTTCTACAGATAAAATTACAAAAGGAGTTGATTTTTAATGAAAATATTATACGATTCTATGGCATTACAAAAATAGAAACTGGTAAATTTTAGCATGTATTATACTCATTGAATAAATTCCCTTACAAAAATATTATTTTTTTTATATTCAGAATATTCGTTAGTTATGGAATATGCTGATAGTGGTACGTTAAAAACATATTTAAGTAAACATTTTAATGAACTTAATTGGAATGATAAATATCAGTTGGCATTTCAACTGGCCAGTGCTGTAGCATGTTTACATGAATGTGATATTATTCATCGTGATCTGGTAAAATCAATTTTTAATTCTAATATTTATTTAATTTAGTATTGAATTTTTATGAAAAAATTTATTAGTACTAAAAAAAAATGTTGTTATGTACTGTAATTATAGCATGCAGATAATATCCTTGTGCATCAGAAAAAAATAAAGCTGGCAGACTTTGGTCTATCAAAAAAAATTGCCAAAGCATCAAGTGATGCATCAAAAATATTTGGCGTAATACCTTTTGTAGACCCAAAAAGTTTAAATGACCAAGAATACAAATTAAACAAAATGTCTGATGTATACAGCATTGGAGTTTTAATGTGGCAAATTTCAAGCGGACATCAACCATTTTCCAATGATAATTATGATGGATGTTTAATTTTGTCTATAATAAATGGGAAACGAGAAAAAGTTATTGATGACACACCCATCAGATATAGTAATTTATATACAGGTAATAAATATTCATAATAATCGAAATTGTTAATTTCTTAAAAGAAAAGTTTACTATTAATTATACTGAAATATTTTTAATTAGAATGTTGGAAATATGAGCCAAATGACCGTCCAAATATGCATGATGTAATTTTAAGCCTTAAAACGACAATATTTCCTAAGCTAAGCGATACAATTATTAATACTAAAATTAAAAAAGAAGATAGTGCATTAAAAAAATACGAGACAACTTCTGAATCAATCAAAGGAACCATGGATTTAAATGATGAATTAATATCAAATAATGAATTAATCATTAATGACATTAATAATTCAAGTACGCAAAATCAAGTATTGGCTCAGTCAAATACTATGGAAAATAATCCAAATATATCAATTCATACAAATTTATCAAGAGATTCATTTGAAACTGCAATTAACGATATTAACAACATAATTGTTGATAAGTTAATTACATTTATAATTAAAAAACATAATAAAGGTATCACTTTTGATCATATTCAGCCACTTATTGAGCAACAAATATTACGNTTTAATCAACCATCAAATAATATCTTAGATTGGCTTTTAAATAATCAGGCTAAACCACAGTATATTTATCTTTTAGGAGTTTTTTATTATTACAATATTGGTAATATAAATGAAAATAGCAGTATGTCATTTGAATTATTTTTACAAGCATCTAAATATAACTATTCAATTGCACAAGTTTATCTTGGAAAATGTTATAATGATGGATATGGAGTTGAGTGTAATAAAGATTTAGCATTTAATTGGTACCAGAAATCTGTAGAAAATGGTAGTATTATTGGAGAATTTTACTTAGGAAATTGTTATGAATTTGGAACTGGTATTGTGAAAGATATAATAAGATCAGTATATTGGTATGAAAAGGCGGCCAAAAATGGAAATATGACAGCAAAACTTTATCTTGCAGATTGTTATAGATTAGGAAAAGGAGTTGAAAAAGATGAAATTAAAGCATTTGAATATTATGAAAACTTGGCTAGACAAGAAATAGCTGATGCTCAATATCAACTTGGAAATTGTTTTTACAATGGAGTTGGAACAAAAATAGATGAAGTACAAGCTAAATGTTGGTATGAAAAAGCAGTAAAAAATGGAAATATTGTTGCAAAAGATATTTTTAAGAAGTATTACAATAAAAAAATTAAGGTTGAATCAAATAGGATCAAAGAAACTAAACAAAAAAGATTAAGTTTTAAAGGATTAAATCAATTTAGGTTAAATTATATTGTAACTAAATTTTCAATAATTAATTATCAAGAAAGAGGAATTAAATATATTCAAAAAGCAAATGAATTTATATTGATGCCATTTGATTTTGCCAATTGCCATAAAAAAGATATAGTGTTAAGTAAAAATGGAAGAGAGACTTTTGAATCTCATAAAATTTTAGCTGAACAAGGAGATATAAATGCAAAATTTCGACTTGGTTATTGTTATGATGAAGGAATTGGAACTGAGATTAATAAAGTAAAAGCATTTGAATTATATAAAGTAGCTTCAGAAAAAGGGAATAATAATTCATTATATAATTTAAGCTTTTTATATGAATTAGGAGAAGGAGTTGATAAAGATGATAAAAAAGCATTTGAACTAATTAAAAAATTAGCAAAAAAGGGGGATCTAAGTGCAAAATATAAACTTGCATATTATTATTATAAAGGAATTGGAACCGAAACCAATAAATCAAAAGCATTTGAATTATGTAAAAAAATTGCTGAAAAAGATAATGATGCACTATATAATTTAAGTTTATTATATCAATTGGGAGATGGAGTTGATAAAAATGATAAAAGAGCATTTGAATTAAGCAACAAATTGGTGGAAAAAGATTATTTAAATGCTATGTTTCAACTTGGATGTTATTATTATGAAGGAATTGGAACTGAAGTTAATAAGTTCAAAGCATTTGAATTATACAAAATAGCTGCAGAGAAAGGTCATAATATTGCGCAATATTATTTAGGTAAATTTTATGAATTAGGAGAAGAAATTGATAAAGATGAGAGAAGGGCATTTGAATTAATGAGAGATCTAGCAGAAAAAGAATATTTAGATGCTCAATTTCAGCTTGGATATTATTATAATAAAGGAATTGGAACTGAAGTTAATAAATCAAAAGCATTTGAATTATACAAAATAGCTGCAGAGAAAGGTCACATTACTGCACAATATAATTTAGGTAAATTTTATGAATTAGGAGAAGAAATTGATAAAGATGAGAGAAGAGCATTTGAATTAATGAGAGATCTAGCAGAAAAAGAATATTTAGATGCTCAATTTCAACTTGGGTATTATTATGATAAAGGAATTGGAATTGAAGTTACTAAATCAAAAGCATTTGAATTATACAAAATAGCTGCAGAAAAAGGAGATAATGATGC
>QKYT01001186.1:0-22370 GCA_003550305.1 Glomus cerebriforme | reverse complement strand
GATGTTTATCGTTTAAATATTTATTAATATTTATCATTAATATTTATCGATATTTATCGTTTAGGTTAAAATATGATGTTTTATCACTATTTATCCACATCGAATTCANTCGANNANTTCGATTATTATNGATATATATCACATATTATNATTAATGTGATAAATAACGATGGAGAGATATATATCGCTATATATCCCCTGAAAAAATTTCCTGATGAAAATTTGATCTATTTCTATAAAAAAAATCTATATTTGACATTGATCCAAAAAAAATGAAATTGGGTAGATCCCGCCTTAAACTTATGATTTTCTTTATCTTTACCACCCGCTATTTGCCATTTTACAGTCATTTTCCAATTAGCTGATAATTTCATTTTAGTTTTTTATTTGTAACTATCATCTCCATTCTCAAGTATATATAAACGAACAAAATTCAATTACCCTTGTCTATAATTACATTCTTCCCACTTCTCATCATCTAATATTTGCCCGATTTCATCAAATGCATTTTCCCCCTTGAAACTACAAAAATAAAAAGATCCACATGGAGAGTAACGCATTATATGATATTTGAAAACACCAATAAAAGCATTTTCACTACATTATAATGAAAAGTTTTGTTCTTCCAACTGCAGTATAATTGTTCTTAAGTCACTTTTGTAGCTCCTTAATTATAGCGTTTTTTAAATGGGAGAGTTCTGAATTAGAAATTGGTTGAATATGTGATAAAAGTTTGTTGTAAAATATATGTTTTAATGTCTCATGCTATTGTAACCCTGAACAGGTTTTAAACCCTTTGGTACGCCTTGTACAGATTGAACAATAGAACTTAGCTGGATCTTGAATCGTAGGCATCTAAAATAATAAAAAAATAACTATTTGTATAGTTTTGCAAGTTTGAAAAAAAAATCAGCTGGTTTTAGGATAAAATACATACTGGGTTAGGTCGGATGGGTTGTTAGATAGTCAGATGGGTTGAGTGCGCGCTTTTTTTTAAGTTTTTTTTGTTTTTGCGTAGTGCGAAATAAGAAAATTTTTTTTGATTGATCTGCACACTCACCTGATATGAGATAACTTACATGCAGATCGGTTTTGATACACAAAAAAAATTTAATGCAGCATTATGTCAATTTTACTGCGTGAACTAAATCCGCCCATATGATAATCTGGATCTGATTTTAAAGATTTTTAATAAATTTTAATAAAATTTAATTAAAATTTTAATATATTTATTAGATAAGTAAATTTAAAATAAATAAAATTATAATTATAGTATATAATAACTATTTATTATAACTATTTATTATATTGAAAAAATATTAAGTGGCATTGATATATGGGTATTGCGCAATAGTGTATAATATGTTTAACAACTGTTGGTATAAAAAATCGCATATATATCATCAATTATTATTGTGATAATATTTGATAAATAACTGTATCATTAACTAACCTCATGATTAATTAACGTATTCAGATAAATATCATTATAATATCACAGATATTTATCAATATTTATCTGAATACATTAATTATTGATATTTTTATTATGATAAATAATGATAAATAACTGTATCGTCAATTATCATTATGATGATATTCGATAAATAACTGCATCGTCAATTATCATTATAATGATATTCAATAAATAACTGCATCGTCAACTATATTCAAATAAATATCATTATAATATCATTAATATTTATCGATATTTATCTGAATATGTTAATTATCAATATTTTTATTATAATAAATAATGATAAATAACTGCATCGTCAACTAACCTCATAATTAATTAACGTATTCAGATAAATATCGTTATAATTTTACAGATATTTATCGATATTTATCTGAATATGTTAATTATTGATATTTTTATTATGATAAATAATGATAAATAACTATATCGTCAACTAACCTCATGATTAATTAACGTATTCAGATAAATATTGTTATAATATTACAGATATTTATCGATATTTATCTGAATACGTTAATTANATCGTCAACTAACCTCATGATTAATTAACGTATTCAGATAAATATTGTTATAATATTACAGATATTTATCGATATTTATCTGAATACGTTAATTATCAATATTTTTATTACGATAAATAAATGATAAAGAGATATATATCACTATATATCTCCTGAAAAAAATTTCTGATGATTAATAAAATTAATAAAGTATAAATTACATTATACAACTGAAAAGTGATATGTATAAAATGTATAATTGAAATATTTTGCAGATTTATCTAACATTTTCTTCAGAAATTTTTGCAGATTTTATCTTAAATTTTTTCACAAATTTTTTGACTCTTGGAGATTTATGCAAATTTTTTTATCTGTTTCCTTCAGCATATATTAACAGATTTGCAGAACTGTTATAACTGAAGATTTGACATAAGAAAGGAATATTCGTTTGTACTTAAGGAATAATATATTATGGAATAGTAGTAGAATGACGGAATACATGTGGCAAAGTAAATGATCAACATATTACATCATGGGAAGCAAAGTAGATGATTATTAAGATGGATAATCATGAAATCTGCATGATTAATTATAAGTCATCATAAATCATTTAATAGAGGAGCACAATTATATCATAGAAGGAGTAATTGTTTATTATTAATAATTAGTAATCATTAGTAAAAGAAAGAGATGGAAAGTTTGATAAGGAGATAGAAAGGTTTAGAATGATTTAGAATATTTATTTACGTAACTCTTTACGTAGTCTAATTATTAATAATAATGTATTTGTAGAATATTTATTTTGCATAAATAAGCTTGGAAAAATAAGAATGTAACTTTAGTTTTTATCCATAGGAAATAATAAATAAAAAGAAATATTGTTATTTTAAGAAAATACGGTTTTAAATAAGTTTTTCTTTGTTTTCCATTATAAAATAAAGTGTGGAGCCCTAGTCTGAACTTTGTCTTCTTGTTATCGCTCTCTTCTGATTCTTACCCTTGATAAATGTCAACCCCTACCATCCTTCGGTCACTGTGCAAATTTTTATATCACAGAACTGTGCAGTTCTATGCCTTAAAAATTTTGCCGATGTAATGTACTTTAAATTTTTAAAATTTGCAAGATATTCAGATATTATAGATTATGTTATACAGTATATAATATATATCATATCAATTTAATATAATTTTTACAGTTTTTTCAGTTATTTTAAATTTATTTTTTAATATTATATTATAGATTTTGTAATTTATTATCATGGCGATACATCGCCAGTATCACATGATTCATAATTCCAGCCAGAAATAAATGATCTGCAATAAAATTGCCTTTTTAAAGAAATATCTAAAGTAAAGTAAAATCATGTGATCATAGTGAATATCTGTCACTCTCATGTCACATTTTCAGTTTCATTTTTTCTAAGTATTCTAGGAACTTAGAATTTTTTTGATAGGTGAAATCTTATTTATCACCTGTTATTTGTCACATGTATAATTTTTTAATACCATAATTTCAGCCAAAAATTTTATAAAAATCACGTGATTCTGCTCTGCTTTAGACATACTCCTTTTTAGGAATCTTGCATAACCCAAAATTTTAATTTTTGAGAAAAACAAAATTGCTTTTTTTGGATTGTATAATATTACCTAAGATCCAAATAAGAATATTTTGACCAGTATTATAAAATTTGGACAAAATTAAACATGTGATGAATAATATATGACAAATAGTATTTATCACATCAAAAAAATTCTGTCCATAGAATAAATAGTAAAAATGAAAAACTATGAGGGTAACAAATTATTATATAGTATAAGTTACGTAATATAATAGATCACATGATAAGAATGGTGATAAATTACTTTTTTCTTATATTATATAGCAGATAGCAAATATTATATCAAATAGCAATGGCAATAGCTATATATTATATATGATATATATTTAGAAAATATATTAAAACTATAACTAAAATTATATAATAATATTTTTAATTTTTATTTTATACCATAAATAATTTATACAAAATTAAAACTTATTTAGATAATTTATATGGATTGATAAAATAATAAGAAAATCATATAATAATAAAATCAGAAATAGAATTGCAGATATTTCTTATACTTGAAATGATTACTTTATAGTATATATCATGACAATATATCATATTTGCATATTTGTCATCTTCAGTTAAAAAATTTTTAGATTAAAATCTAATCCTATAAATATCTAATTATTCTAAAAGCACTACTAAAAAATTAGATTTATGTACTGATATGTAATAGTTTGTTGATAAATAAAATAGAACAAATAACTTTCATTAGATGTGATAAAACTAATACTTGATTAAGAAAAGAATATACAATTATCATTTTAAATTTTAATTTTAATTTATTATTATAACAGCATTTCTAGTATAACTATATACCGAGCAATCTCACATGAGTATCCACAAGTAATATAAAAGTCACTCACCTAATAAATACGTTCTAATATAATAATGAAAGAAACTAAACTACTAAAATCCTACTCATCTCTTTCTTCTTATTTTTAATTTTAACCTAAACTTATTCTATTATAAGTTACATGGCTGGATAAAATTTAACAAAAAATTATATTCTATAAAAAAAGTTAAATTTAGATTGAAGTCTGAACACATATTAGAAAACTTAGTATATAGGTATACTTCTATCTATTGACTTCCAACCATCCAGATTTTTAATACCTATCACTAAAACCTACTACCACCACATCTCTTATTTTTTTTTTCTTTTCTTGACTTAAACTTTTTTTACCCTGCCATAATTTTGGTCAAGATTTTTACTAAGATATCTACTATACTATTTTGTTTACTTCCTTCCCTTTTCTTATTCTTTTTCTTGTTATTTTTCTTTGACGATGACATTTCCGTCAATTTTTTTTTTTGTCTAAGTTCTTTTTGGATTTATTATTTCTTTTATATTTGCCTCCAGTTTTCATCTTTTCTTGCTTATAATTATCATAAATCCATTGATATTTGACATTATCAAACTTGATCTTTATTTGACATGCTTTGATTACATCTGCTTGTTTTTCAAAAAAACCTATCAGTTTTTTTTTACCTTTGGTATTTTTGACTATCTTAAATAACCTAAAATTGTATAGCATGAGGTAATTCTTACTCTTGCATATATCTTTTTCCATTAAGTCATCTGCTAGATTATGTATTACTGCCTGGTAATGTTGCCTCTCTTTTCTCATTCCAAGAATCCAATCACCAGAAAACTATCTAACTATCTTATTATCTAAATTTATTTACAATGTTTGAAATTCAAAGCATTTTAATATTTTTGTTCTTAATACTACTTGAACTCTAATGTAATAGTATTTGCCTTGTTTCTTCAAAGTCACTTTTAATAATAATTCTAAATTTTTATTATTATCTCTATTATCTGTTCTGCATTCCAGTTACCTGGTATGTTATATAACATAATATCCCTCAATTTAGGTAGTACTATATGTTCTGTGATAATATGAGACGTAAAGTCTTTTTTCTTAAACTTCTTTTTTAGTAAACTTTCATCAGGTTTTCTTATTTCTTTTGTAAGTTGAGGCTTTTTTATCTTCATGATGTACTCTTTCCAATTTGATTATTGACCATTATGTTATACTGCATATGATGTTTTAGCGTTAGTGATTGTGATCCACTCTTCTGTGTCATTGGATGCTACTGTTGATGTTAATCTCTTATATATACTTGATATAGTAATATCATCATCTTCTACAACTATTGGTACTTTCTTTACAAAATTATTATCCTTACTATTTTCATTGAGTGATGTAAGTGCTTTTTTTGCTGCAGCAAGTTTTGCTTTGAGCATGTCTATGAGAATACTATCCCTTTGGTTCTGCTCATAGGTATCCTTAAGTTTTTTAGTTTGGTAGTTTAACGCTTCTTTATAAAATTTACTTACTATGCCAGCCACTAAATACATAACATTTCTATTTATTTTTGTTTGCTCAATAACCTTTTTCACTAGAGTGGCTATTTGGTTTATTCTTATTTCTTGTTTAAGTTCTTGCTAAAGATCATGTTGTTGAAAGAACTTTTCCTGTTCAACCTACTCCCAAAACCCAAAATTTTGTAATTTCTTTGTTGCTATTTTTTCATCATATAGCTTGTCTGTATAGGTTGATAAAAGTGCTTCCATATTTTCTATTATTTTTTGTAAAAATTTTTTCTTTTTACTGCAGTTTTCTAAATAAAATGAAAATTAGGAGAAAGAGTTTTTTCACATCCAATTATCATTTTAAATATAAATCATGTAGCAAAATTTTTTATATACAGTTGGACCCCTATATAATCACCTCCTAGATAATCACACCTTTTTATAAGCACCTATTTTTATTTTTATTTTTATTTTTTTTTAACGATGCGATCTTGTGCAATAAGTTTATTAAAATATTATTCATAATAAAATACAAATAAAAATTAAACTATTGATCACTACCCCCCGTTAACCAGAATTAGGGCTGACCCGTCACCATTTGAAGAATCTGTGGAAACTGAACAAAATTCACAAGGCCAAAGGCATCCCCACTTCAAAAATCAAAGGTNACATGTCAAGAAATATTTAAAAATCCAGCCAGCTATTACCATAGCGGCATGAATGATCGCACCATAAAACCCAAGAATTTGCTACATGTAAATTACAAAAAGAAATATCATGACGAATTAAAGGGAAAACTAAATTTGAAGAATTCACTAAATATTTACCACCATGTTTAACCTTATTATTAATATTCAAGTTTAACTTCTTTTTAACCAAAAGATCACACCTTACTAACCATACATCATTATATAAACTACCTTGTATATTATGTATAATTGATAAAATAAGCTTAGAAATAAAAGACAAATCACAATTAAATTGTTTAAACCAATCTACTAAATCCTGAGGAATTAAATTTCTCATTAAATCACTAAAAGTAAAATAAGAGGAAGAATCTACCAAATTCCAACAAGATAATGAATGTAAATTTGTAAATTGAACAACAGTTAAAATGATATCTTTCTGACATCGTAAGATCTTTGAAATATCCTGACAAGCATTAAAAATAATGCGATCGACAACAGAGCGATAATGACTACATATCCACAAATGAGAAAAAGTTTCAAAATGATTACAAGAAAGACAAGTCCAAGAATGACTATTATACAAATGAGGTTTTCTGATCTTTAAATTTTCTATGACAGGTAAATCTAAAGTAAAACATTTCATCTTGAAAGTTTTAAACTGTGAGTGATCGAAAGAAATGTTATTACTATCCATAGAAAAATCTAACAATTTCCAAGACAGAGGCCAATTAATAGCATTAAGTTACATTA
The DNA here is from genome assembly GCA_003550305.1 of Glomus cerebriforme. Classification (NCBI taxonomy): domain Eukaryota; kingdom Fungi; phylum Glomeromycota; class Glomeromycetes; order Glomerales; family Glomeraceae; genus Glomus; species Glomus cerebriforme. The sequence goes on along the minus strand of QKYT01001186.1, from coordinate 15,021 downwards.
AACTAAGCACTTTCTGATTTTTATATAAATTAATAAATTCATCAAATAATAGAGTATTATGAGTGTCCTTAATGAATTGACGAATAGGCTGATCAATCACGCGATTATTCCAAGAAATAAAAAAGGTAGGAGAAGTAACAAAAGAAGAGTCTAACTCAAAAGAAGGAAGAAGACAACCATCTTTCGCTAATCGATCAGTCTCATCATTAAGTAAATCAGTAGAATGAGATTTCACTTTATGAGTAATAATTTTGAGATGAAAAACGTCCATAATAGATTTAATAGCAATCCACAACATATAATTCTTTGACTTTTCTAAATTAAACAAATAATTATTAGAATAACACGATAATCCAGCCAAGCCTGAAATGACATTTTCACTATCAGTGAAAATATGAACCACACAATTAACAGGAGCAGTGCAGATAGCAGACAATACCGCCGCAATTTCAGCTTGCGAAGAAGAGGGAAACAATGCAAGAGAAGCATTAAACGAGGTACAAGGAGAAGATAAATCAACTTGTTTCCATGCAATACCCATTTTCATATTAACAGAACTAGCACCACTTAATGAACCATCAGTATAAAAACTGAGCGACTCAGCATACGCGAAATTATGCTTGTGAAATAAAAGATTTTTTCTTATATCCATATTAGTAATAAATTTGAGAAAAGGATCATGAAACAACTGATCAGAGACCATTGAAAAATCATTACTATGAACAGTATCCAAAACTAGCGGAGTATCATTTACTGGACCAAGAAAATGAGATTTCATCCTTGCTGAAATATCAAACAAAGAAATTTTGAGATCATACATCAATGAAGCAGAAGCCCCCAATTTTACAGGAGAGCAACAAATTTTGATTAAGTCATGTAAATGAAAAACTTGAGAACAAGAAACATTAATATTATGTTTCTTTCTATAAGCACTACTGTACGCTTTGTCGGGATTATGTAAATCACAACCAGAACAAGGAATAACTATAGCCTTTGAAAAAGAAGGCGAAACATCACTCGAAGAATCACCAGAACTAGGAAGTACCTGAATCCAATGTTGAATAAGAAGTTCATTAGATTCCACCTTTTTACTAATAACTTTACCAATAATAGAAGAACCTTGAGAGTGAATCCAAACTGAAACCCAATCTTTACTCTGACTATGAATGTCTAGAAGTACAACAGATACTGGATCATGGGAAATACTTAACGAAGAGAACCAACAAGATTGAATGTGCCATGAAGTATCAGGTGAAATCAAAACTAAATCAGTAAGCTTTTGAAACCACAAAGGATTAAAATGGTTTGAAGATAATTTGAATTTTTTCTTTACATCAAGAAAGTTCAATAAATAAACTTTATCAACTGAAAGTAGTTGATCTAAAAATAAGAGGAAAGAATTCCTAACTTTTGTATAAACATAAGGTTTAAAATATTCCTCCTTGAAAACAGATTGTAACGGAAGTGAACCACCACGAATAATAGTTCTAAAGCGACCCGGAGTAGAAAAAGTCAATTTATTTAACTTTAATAAAGAGGTAATAGAAGCAAGCAAGTTTTTTCTATAACGCTTGACACAATGAGGNAGAATCCAGTCGACTAAAGNAGAAGANACTANAGNNNNTTTAGACTGTAATTGTTGACATCTAATTAAGGAAATGTGACCCAAAAGACCATTATCATTCAATTGTTTCAAAATATTAGAACTTTGTGCCCGTAACTGACAGTTATACAGACAATTTAAATTGTAACCATAACTAGAATGAATTAATGATGAAGGGAATGAAGAAGCTAACTGAGTTCTTCGCTTGAAAAAATTATGGTATGAAGAAGATAATTCAAGACATTCATTCTTAGAAAGAACAGTGAGTTGAGAATGATACTCGATCTTTGGGTATAAAACCGTATTGAAAATATAAACCAAATGCTTATCAGTGAGCTTCTTATATCTCATAATATCGACAGCTTGACTGATATTATTTTTAATTTGAGATTTAACAAAAGAACGGTTAAAGTCAAGATTAACCCAAATTCCAAGAATCTGAACTGATTGAGATTTACGCACTGGGGTGATATCTAACGTCTCAGAACCAAAAGAAAGAGAAACACTAGAAGATTGAGTATCCTTATTAAATGTATTTTTTGTCATTAATAAAACTGACTTTGACTTATTAACTTGGATATTATTCAAAAAATAAAATTCGTCAGCAATGGTCAGAATTTTTTCAAGATTTGATTTTGAGTTGGAGAACCATGACGTATCATCCATATAAGCTTGAGAGGATACAGTAGCACTAACAGATACAACATCAGGAATAGTAACATCAGGCCGCCAACTATGATCAATTGTATAACCCAACTGTTTTAGCGAATTAATTTTCGTTAATAAAGGATCATAATAAATTGTCCATAAAAGAGGAGAAATTACTTCGCCTTGATCAATCCCAATTAAAACATCGTAAGAATCAGTCAAACCATAATGACCAATTATTTTATTTGTTCGTTTAGTGAATAAATTCAAGATCAAATTCTGACATGACTTAGGAATTTTGATTCATTGCATGGCTTGTTCTAGCATATACAAATTAACGTGATCATATACTTTACTTAAGTCCTGAAAAAGGAGCCATAATTCTTTGTTATTATCAGAAACATCTTCCATTAATGCATTAATAATATGAAGCAAAGTGAATGTGGAACCTTTAGGCAAACCAGCATGATTACCACCTTTGAGAATACTATACTGAGCAATAACTGTAGATAAATGATTATTAACTAATTTAACCAATGCTTTACGAAGAGTTTCTAACAACGTAATAGGACGAGTTCTATCTAAATTACATTCCCATTCTGAGGGTTTCAGAATCAGATAAACTAAAGCTTTACGCCATTCATCAGGAATGTCATTACACGCTAAACAAACACAAATCAATCGATGGATCGCATTAAACATTTGAGGACCAACATGTTTCAACATTTCATTCAAAATCTTGGATAACCCTGCTGCTTTGCCATTAGGAAGTGAATTGATAATAGAAGCCCATTCATTAATAGAAGGAGGAGAGATAACTGAAGCATACCAAGCCTCATCAATATCATTTTTAGGTGCATATTGAGCAGACCAACGAGGAGAAAGGAATTTAGGTTCATGCATACCACCAGCAACTTTTTGAAAATGTTCGATTAAGTGAGAATCAATTTCATCAGGATCAGTGACTAAACGCTTTTGATTATCACGAGAAACTAACACCCGATCTAACACAATACGATGATGCTTTCGATCAAGAATAGATGAAATCATAGACTTTTGATTATTAACAAGATCATTACAATGTTTGGCGGTATAAAATTGAATCTGTTCAATGCGGTATTTGTCTTCTTCTAATTTGCATCTGACCCATGTAGCTTTAAACAAACTAACAATCAAAGGTTTAGCTATGAATACAGAGCAAAGAGGTAAATTAAAAGAAAAAGATGATACAGGAGAAAATTCCAATTTTCTAGAAATATTAGATAAAGTAATTAAATGGGAGAAATAAAAGAATTCCAATTCTCGGAGAAAGACAGATCAGAACGATTAATCTTCTTGGTCGTAAGCTTTAATAACATTGAAGACAAGAAACGTAAATCATTATGCCATGTAAGAAGCCATTTTGGAGTGATATTTTTGGCATCATGAGAAACTTTAATGAAAGGAAGATGAGTATGAGCAGCTTTCATAATGCCTTCTCTGATATGGTTCCATGATTTATTCAATCCCTTCTTGGAACAAGGTATAGAAGATTCAGCAAGTCAAGCATACTGAGAAACCCAATTATCTGTGAACTGTGCAAAATCATTCCATTGGGAATCTGTAGTTTGATCATAATGAAATTTTTTCATAAAAATCTTATTACGTTTATTCAAAGAAGTAGAGGGGGCCTGAAAACCTTGTTTGATAAAATACGCCGAAACTATATGATGATCAGTAGAATATATGTGGGCTTTAAAGGTATCAGCGAAAACCAAGGATGAAATCAAGTTGGGAGAAATCCAAATTAGATCTAAACGTTTAAAAATATTGTTACGAGACCAAGTCTTAGAAGGTGAAGAATGAAATTGAGGCATAATATCAATAAAGCCCTGTTTCTGAATATGCTTAATAAGATCAAATTTCTTTTTCCCTTTATGACCATTAGAGATAAAAGAATCTAATTCATCAGGATCAGCATTAAAATCACCCATTAAGATAATCTGATAATTATCTTTTCGCTTGAGACTAATTAAAGAAAAAATATAATCATAACATTGTTACTTGGAAGAATAGTCCTGATCATGGGCTTGAATATAAATTTGAATGACACACAATTTACGCTTTCCTTTAAGAAATAAATCAGCGCAAATCACACGACCAAATTTATCATAAATCTTTTGAACATATTGAGCAATATCTTTGCGCATAATCAGACCAACACCACAAGCGTCAGGATGATCATCATTACAATTCCACCACGAAATAAAAGTATCATCATTACGATATAACAAATCCGCAGTACGAGTCCTTAATTTGGTTTCAGATAAACTGCATATAGAAACATGTTTTTCATGAAGAAGAGACAAAACTTGTAATTGTTTAATATCATTCAAACCAGCTATATTGTTACTTATAATAGTAAAAGTGTTATCAATAAAATCTAATTGTTCATAGTNATCATAANTTTCTTNCAAACTGTAATTCAAATCAGTTTGAGAAGGTGTAATTGATGGTGTAACACTCATTGATAAGGATTGTTGGGGGTAGATTCAGACATAGAAATATCATCTTGATAGGAAGCAGAGCTATCCTGAGTAATTTCAGCAAAAGGTTGTGATGGGATACCCATATTTCCAATAATTTCAGAAGGTGTGGCTGTACGGCGAGGCGAAAGAGGCGAGCCCAAAAGACTATTCAAAGTTGTATTAATATTACTAAGCATACCAAAACTATTCTGAACTTGATTCTCTAAATGAGCAATTTTNTCATCATTGTTCACAGAAGGAACAGAGGACGAAACAGAAGTTAAGACTGGAAAGGAATTGTTGAGATTAAAAACAGGACCGGTGAAAACAAAATTATCCTGAACTGGGGAGAACGGATGGCAATCTAGCCACAGGTTTATCATTAGAAGTGAAAGATTTGACACGTTTACCGTTACCATTAAATTCAGTATTAATTTCAGGAACGACAGATGAAAATATAGTAGGGGTAGCAGTAACTTTAATCTCTACAGCTAAAAGACGATCATTTAACATCTGAACTTGATTAACAAGGGTAGCAACCAAAACTTTCAGCTTATCAATACAGGAAGCTTGAGCAAAGATATTGGAGTCTGAAATATTGTTGGAAGAAGCAGGAACTGAACTAGGCTTAACCACAGAAGAGTCAGTTCTTTTGACAGCGTTATTCCACGGTCGACGAGAAACAGGTTTCAAAACACGAGGACCAGATTTAGGAGGAGGGGGACCGGCTTTAGATGCGGGAGCCTGAACTTTAGCAGCATCAGCATAGGAAAGATTATCATACTTGGGATCATCCCAATCACAAGCGGGTTCATTATCAAGGTAAGCGATATCATAAGAGGGTTGATACCCTTTAGGATTAGCGGGTTGGACTTTAAATCGGCGATAGATTGATTGCCTTTGAAAATTAGAGTCAACAATAGCCTATTTGCGCTGAGCTTTAGAACAAGAACGACGCAAATGAGAGGCCGATCCACATTCAGAGCAAGTTCTTTGAGAAGGTTTACACCAGTAGACTGCATGATTATTACGCAACTGGAAAGCGGTGAGTTCAGCGGCACGCAATTTAGCTTCACTACGGAAGGAAACGTAAGCAAAATGCTCTTTTTCATAACTATTATATTTCTTAGGGATAAAACAAGTCATTCCATCAACTTTCTTAAGAATCTCTTTCAGGTCATAAGTAGTAGTACTATGAGGAAGGTGAGCAAGTTTCAAAGAATACTTCTTTCTTAATTCATGTTGTTCTACAGGGAGGTCGAGAGGAAAGATACGAAAAGAGGTCTTTTGAAAAATATAACTCCATTGACCGTCAAAAAATGATTTTGTTTTGTTACTATCAAATGAAACAGTCACATGATAGTATAGGCCTTTTAACCACGAATTTGATAGATTTAATAGAATCATGCTTAGCAATAGAAGCTTTTAGAACATTCTTATCAACATCCAACGGGACATCGATAAGCTTAAATGAGTAATGATCAGTTGGGCTGGTGGCTGTGATATGTGTAACTAGCTCAAAAGAGGAAGTATCATCTTTGGAGATAGGGATAGTGCATGCATGTTCAGCTGCCAGTTGTGACTCAAATGTAATATTAACATGTTTAACCATAGAAATTGCCTTAATGGTCATGGAGATGAAACCATCGAGAGAACCAATCATGTTATAGGCGTAAGTTTTCTTATCAGCTTCAGACTCCCCAGGAAGTTTCGCAAGAGCCAAAGCAATATGAACAGGTTTTTTCTTAGTAATAGTTTGCCACTCTAAAGCAGGAGAAGGAGTAGGCAACGGAAGGAACAAGTTAGATGAATCATTATCACTAACTTTTGCTTTGCCTTTATAAGTAGAAGGATTATTAGGCGCATGTGAAGAAGCATCTGCTCCAGTTAAAGGCGAAGAAATAGCCACTTGTAAAGAAGCAGCCGGGTTCATATTTGGGCTACTCCCACTTTGGAGAGCAGCAGAGGGTAAAGTTGATTCAACTCCTTCCATATAAAATGTAATGAAAATAGAGTATAAAGAAACTTAAACGAAAAAATTATATGTACTGCGGATTTGTTATAAAACTAAATTTTTCGAGAAAGAGTTCTTTATAATTATCTAGCACCTCAAGCACCTATTTTTATATAACTGACTTAAAGTTAGTTAAAAAACTCTTCTTTTATCACATACATATTATAATCACTATCATCAAAAATAATTATAACATACATATTAGTTTTATTAATATAAAAATCCCTTTATAATCACATAATTTCTGATTGGCCATAAATTTTTAATGATCATTTAATTTCGCACAGTATTTACTTTTAGTAAAAAATTTTTACAAAATAAAATTTTATAATTTATGTATAAATTGTTGATTTAAAAATAATTATTTTTTTAATTTGTATATTTTCCTTTATAAAATTATCTTATTTTATTTTTATTATAATGGTAAATATAATAAAGGTTTACTTCTATGTAATCACACTCCTATATAATCACAAATTTTGATGTAATGGACCTGGTGATTATAGAGGGGTCTGACTGTAGAACCATAATATAAAATTACCATAATTTCTGCAAAAATTACGAAATTATGAGAAATTATAAGAAATTATACTAATCAAAAAACCATTTTATTTTAATGAAAATACATAGAAACAAAAAACAGAATATATAGAATATATTAAGTTAAAGAAACCAAGTATTTAATATAAAATGTATATTAATTTTACTGTAATAGTACTTTTATATATGTTTATAATAAGTAAAGTTTACAAATATATTAGTTACATTATTAAAAATAAAGTTTTTTTAAGCAGTTTATACATTTTTTATAATAGAGTTTCGTTCATGCAAAAAAACTCCACTCATGCGAATACTACTGTTCTATATTTTTATTGTTTTAAACATAAAACTATTGAATCATATAAACTTTTCTTACAATAAATAAATAATAAACGTTTCTAAAAAAATTTTATAAAAATCACATTACTTTTTAGACAGTGATTTACTAATCAAAATGATCGTTATACACATTACCGACTTACCCTTAAAATGGAAGCTGGAAGCTGGGAGGTGTAATGCATGTGATAAATAAACACCGGACATGTTACTATAAATTTCATCTATGATGGAGACGCAATAGTGCACCCTATCCCATTTTTGGGCATTGCAATGATGGCTAATGATTTGCAATATTTTTACCTTACTTTACTAAATTAGTATCGATATAATAATATCAGATTATAAAAAATTTTATTGTTTCTGCAAAGTTAATTATTATTAATAATCTTTAAATATATAAAAGTTAAAATTTTAGCCATTATACTTTAAGTTTTGACTAAAATTTAAAGTAAATTATTAGTTTTTATTTTAGATTAAGGAATCAATTAATAAAATTATAAGCTTACTAAATAAATCACTTTGCGAATCTGAAATAGATTTATCTGCAGATTCTGTATTTAATATATTATAAGTAATTTACATAGTATAAAATAAAATAAAAAAATAACTAATATATTATACAAATACTACCTTCAATTGATTTATTTTTAACGATTCCATAATCCATTTTTTCAAACTCCTTGATTATTTTACAAATAGTTGGTCTATTGTTAGGTTCTTGATCCCAACATTGAATATAAAGTTCTTCATATTCTTTAGGTGTTCCATGAATTGTTCTTTCACGCATTCCATTATTAATAGCATAACTAAGCGCAGCTTGATCATTTTGGCTATAGCTATTATTTTTAAAGGGAGGACGTCCACTAGAAATTTCCCACATTAGTACACCAAAACTATAAATATCTGAAAATTTAGTATACGGATAATTTGGATCTGAAATGCGTTTAGGCTCAACATAAGCAATAACGCCACGATTACGCGTATAAACTTTAGATGTTTGATCTTGAATCTTTGAAATACCAAAATCTATGATTTTAGCTTTATCTTCATGGATCACTATATTTTTAGAATGCTAAAATAAAGTTGATTTATTATTTATTATCATAATTTTCAATATAATTAATAAGCATAAATAATACTCACAAGGTCTCTATGCAAAACATTTTCATTATGCAAATAATTTAACCCTTCTGCAATTTGAAATGCCAATTTTTTTTTATCTATCCAATTTAAGTTCTTAAAATTATTTTTAAGATAATGTCGAAGATCACCACAATCAGCATATTGCATAACAAGTAAATATTCTTCTGTTTTTTCATCTAAAAAAGTTTTATTTTAGAAATAATAAATAAACTTTTACCTTCTTCTCCAAGCTCAATAACAGAGAACTTTCTTCTTGAATAATGTCAGAAGTTGTTAAATAAAAAAATACTTTAAATTAATTACCTTGGCTAATACCTAAGCAACGTATAATTCTATCACTATAATCAAGGTGTAAATGTATTTTTAATTCATGAATAAATGCGTCTAATATATCATATTTAACGGAATTTGTATTAATCAATCTCTTGTAAATAACATAATTGTTTGTTTTGGTCCAAATTACTCTTATAATATGTCCAGATCCCCCTTTATCGAGTGGTTCTGGATTTACTAAATCATTAAAGGATATGAAATTAACTATCTTATTTTTCAAAGCTTTTTTGATCCACTTAGTTGCATTATTTTCTTCTTTCTGATAATCATCAGGTAATTTTTTTAATATTTCGTTATCGGATTTCAATTGATTAAGAGTTGAAACAACTCTTTGTATATCCGGACGTTCATCTGGATCGTAATTCCAACATTCTAGAAATAAATAAATTAAATATAAATAGAAACTTTTAATTATACATTAAATTAAATTATTACCTGTGTATAATTTACTATATTCTGCTGGAGTACCATCAACAATTTTTTCTCTCTTCCCATTAAGTATGGCTGATGCTAAATTTGCGTTATAACTTTCAGCATAGAATGGTCGACATCCGCTTGAAATTCTCCATAAAAGCATTCCAATACTATATACATCAGACTTTTTATCTAATTTATAAAGATTTTTGGTATCAAAACTTTTCGGATCAATATAAGGTATCATATTAAATATTTGTAATGTATTCATTGTTTCCGATTCTTTTGATAAACCAAAATCTGCCAATTTAATGTTTTTCTGATGTACAAGTATATTATTTTCATGCTATTATTTTAAAACAAATAAATGAACAACTAATTCTTTCAATAATCAATAATATAATAAATAAATATTACCATATTATTATGACTAATATCTTTATTATGTAGACATGATATAGCACTTGCCAATTGTAAAGCTAAACTAAGCTTATCATTCCAATTAAGTTCATTAAAATACTTATTTAAATAAGTATTTAATGTACCACTGTCAGCATACTCCAAGACTAAGATGTATTTATTCATTTGAAGTATCATGTCTGAAAAATTTATACAGCAAATTGTATTAATTAGCATTCATAAGATAACTTATTGCGGATAATTTTGTTTTTTACCATACCGGTTTCTATTCTTGTGATTCCGTAGAATTGTAAAATATTTTCATGAGCAATATCTTGATGTAGTTCCAACTGATGTATATGTAAAAGTATTAATTCAAGTCGATTTTTATATAATCTAAACTTAGAACATATACAGTATATACCTCACGGATAACTTTGCGAAGAGTTGCATCATCATTATTAAAAGATTTTAAAACAAAAAAATTATCTTTCAAATTAGCAAGAATGACATTCTCTCCGTTTTCTCTACTTTCACTTATTTCGAAGTCCGAATATTTGTAGCATTTTATCTGTTTTTCTTTAATAAATTTTTCTAGTCCATCTATATCGATATTTATTATGTCACTTTTTTTCCGCCTGAATACTTGTTTTAGAGATTTTTTTAGGGATTTTGAAAGAACCATTTTTTTCGGGTTCGGTTTATTTAGATATTAATTAGAGCTTTTTATGCACAAAATTATAAATTAGGGCCCATTGGTTTTATCACGTGCCATAAATTAAACCATAAAAGGACATTCCTCCATTTTACATTCAATAATCCTTTATTTGTCCTCATTTTCATGTGAATTGATTCCACAAAAAAATTTAATAAATAAAAAAAGAAATTTGAATAAAGTGTTTTCGAGAATAATCGGAGACAATTTTCCAAGTCGAAAGTATTTGTAACTGTGGAACCGCAAATCAATTTTCAATTTTTTTTACGTTTTTTTTTCATGCATATCACAAATATGATATTTCAAAAAGGCATCCCATCAAAGAATAAAGAGTCAAATTGTGTTAAACTATAAGTAACTAATGTTTCTATAAGGAGTAAATTAAATAGAATTTTGTTTTTTTTTGGGTTCTTACACCTTAAAAGGAAAGAAAGAAAGGAAGAATTTGGGACTTATACCTCGTTTATATTAATTGCGCGAAAAAAAAATAAATTTTATTTTAAATCAAAAAATTCACAAATTATTTCTGTCTTTTAAAAAGTAATGGAGAGGAATTGGTAGCAGGTATATAGAACGTTACTCGAATCGACACTTTTATAGGGGACGTCTAAAGCGGAGCACACCTTCATTTTCCATTTTTCCTAAGTATTCTAGGGACTTAGAATTTTTTCGATAGGTGAACCCTTTTATAGTAAAATTTTCACCCACGTGACACCAATGTGACAAATATCTAGGGGTTAGATAAATAAACGGGGGGGCCAACTCAATGGTTACACAGGCTGATCAGTGATCTCCAGAACTGTCACCATATGTAAATTACTATGATTTAATAGTAAAATGTAACAATACCCCATGTTTAAAGTAAAAGATCAGCCGATAATCAAATTAATCATGAAAAAAAATTATAATGCGGTAATAACGAAACACGAAATTATATGAATATATGATTTTTTTTTAAATATCGCGTCTGTACCTTTCAAAAAATCAGATCGGCACATTTAAATACCTCAAAATCATAGGAAATTTGTTATATACCTAAAAAATGGTAAGAAATTGAAGGGAAACAACTCTTATTTTAATAGTTTGAATAAAATTTTAACGACTCTTTTATTAAAAGCCCCCCAAAGAACATACATACGAGGATAATAATGCTGATTTGCCATTATCAAAATGGCAAAAAAAGACAGAATCATTACAAGATCTTATATGTATTAGGCCTGATCTCAAAGGAAAGAAAGTGTACTTTTTCCCAGCACTTGATAAATATTTTGAAGGAGTGCTTATGTATAATGNGAAAGAAAAAAAAGCCTATGTGTATAGTGTTAAAGGCGATTGCAAATTTGATACATTTTCTAAATGGTTAGATTATTTGCAAGGTCGAGGAGTTTTTAAAGGACGTAGGTCAGCTATTGCAACTATTTTTTTGGAAGCTAATCCTACAAGTCCATCAATTGCATCTATTCTGTCTACACCAAATTATACATCATATTGGAAAACAAAATCATTAGTAAATACTGCAGATATTCTTTCATCAATTCAGGAAAAAATTTTGCCAGGANGAGAATTTGCTGGAACTGCAGTACAAAAAATTAATGAAGGTCTTGAATTCCATTTTTTTAAAAAAGGACAACTAGAAAAAAAATTACTAATCCTAATTAAAAGTGGTTTGCATAGATATGAAGTTTATGTGTTTGATCGAATAGTGCAAGAAAAATATCTTCCTTTTCCAATTAAAGAAATGAGAAGAACTCTTGATGAGATAATTAATATTATTAGATATGTTTTTTCTATTAGCATTTGCTATGGACAGAGTACTCATGGTAATTATTTTTAATTTTTAGTTTTTATTTTGTTTATTTTATTTTTTAATAATGATTTTGTTTTAAGATTTTGAAAGTATAACTCATGTTCGAGGTACTCAACTTGTTAGCAATAATAAAGATCATACTCCTTTTGCCTTAATGGAAAGAAAAGGTCAACTTGATGAAGCATATCGTAGAATAGATTGCACACTTGTAATAACAAAAAAAAATATATGTGAAAATTGTGCAAAATTATGAAATACTATGTATATAATTCAGAAAAGGATTTTAGCTGGAACAAATTCTGCAAAAGCAATACATGCATCAAAAGAAATTCTTATAGAAAAAGTTGATAAGCAATGAAAAATTATCAAAGGACAAAGTGAAATAATTGTTAGTTTAAAAGAGCGTCTAGAAGAAAAAATTAAAAAAGAAGAAGTAGAAGTATCAGATAAAATTGCAAATATTACACATATTATTACTAAAGATGTTATCAATAAAAATATAAATTTTTCTACTCTTCATCCTATTTTTCAAGAACTTATTCGTATTCAAACTGGAAAACTAAATGGAATAAGATATCATCCAATGTAAGATTAATTAATCAATGAATATTATATTAAATATAAAAAAAACTTATATATTTTTTAAATTTTTAGGTTTTTACGTTGGGCTATAACTGTATATAGTAGATCTGGACATGCAGCTTATGATGCAATGAAAACAATTATGCGTTTACCATCAATTTCTACACTTAAAAGCTATATTAATGAATGTAAACAAAAATCAGGTTGGCAAGATAAAATTGCTTATTAAATGTTAGCTAGTTTAACAATAAACAAAATTTGGAATATAGACAAGTGGGATTTTTTTCACATGATTCTTTTAAAATTCAAAAAGGTAAATTGTAATTATTATTAAATTTTAATTAATTTTATTGCTAAAAACTATATTTTTAGGTCTTCTTTGGAGTCAACGTGAAAATTGCTATGTTGGTTATTTGGATTTTGAAAATGAAATGCAAGATTATCAGGCATTTGCTATACAATGTCAGCAAGAAATAGAATCAATATCAACAGAAAATAATTCAGATAAAGGTGAACAAAAATATGGACTTGCAACTCAAGTTCATCAGTTTGTTTGGCATTCGATAATACATAATTTTGCATTTCCTATATCATATTATGGTATTAATAATATAACAGCACATAGCTTAAACACATTAATTTTTAGTCTTGCAGCGAAACTAGAATGTATAGGAGTACATACATGTGGTTCAATTTGTGATGGAGCAGGAGAAAATAGAACTCATATTAAGAGTTTTGATTGGTATGCATCAAAATGGTCTTTTGGAGATTTAGTAGAAATCAATTTTAATAAAGATAAAAGATCTTTTCATACAGCAAAAATCATAGATAGTAACTTTGAAAGAACAAAGTTTATTGTGTGTCAACTTGATTGTGAAAATCCTAAAAAAATTGAAATTGAACGAAATTTCATTTGTCCACCAATGCCTTTAAAATTAGAATGGAATATTAATGAACTATGTGAATTTAAAAGTCCAAGAAATAACCAATAGTATTTAGGAAAAATTACTGAATTTGATCCAGTTGAATCAACATTATCTGTAGAAATTGAAAATACTAAAGAAGGTTGGAAAGTTTTTAATTACCATATTAGTAAATTTCTGCGTCCTATTTATAATAATCAAAGCCTTTCAGCAAATTATAAGACAATAAATCCTATTACTGGAGAGGATTGGTTTTTTATTAGTGATCCTACACACGTATTTAAAAAACTTAGAAACAATTTATCAAAAAGTCATATAAANGAAAGGAATACTAGAGAAATAATGTTTGATGGAAACGAAATTAGTTGGAAACATATAAAAGGTGTATATGAACATACAAATCAACATNCAACAGCAAAAGCTACAAAACTAACTAAACGACATATATGGTTAACCTCATGGAGTAAAATGCGTGTTGACCTTGCTGAACATACATTATCAAAANAAGTTGAAGATGCATTAGCATCTATTAAAAAACTTAAGGAAATATNAGAAGGAACAAGAGTAAGTAATTCTATTATTTTTTAAATTTTTTTTTTTTTAAAATAAGAATTAGAAAATTAATAGCCATTTGTTTTTAAAAGGATTACATTAAATACTTACGAAAGTACCGTCAAATAATGCATAGTAAAATTAGTATCCAATCTTTGAAAGATTCACGTATTAATACTTTAATAGAAATTCGTAATTNGTTTATGCATGGTGATAAGCAAAAAACAGAATCTAAGGGATGGATTTCATCACAATATCAATTTGATCTTATTTTATCTATTGATGGTTTCCTTGGAATGCTCACATTTTTTTTAAATAAATATCCCAATTCAATAATTCAACCAAGACGTATTTCTCAAGATATGCTTGAAGGACTTTTTGGTACAATTCGTGAACTTGGTGGAGATTCTTNTACACAAACACTTAAATCCTACGGACATGCCTTAAACAAATATCAAGTTACAAGATTAGTTTTGTCTGAAATAAAAAGTTTTAATTATGG
>QKYT01001185.1:4502-22387 GCA_003550305.1 Glomus cerebriforme | reverse complement strand
AAACCTGGGAATCGATGGAAGATTCCAGAATCGTGATTAATCATCAATTTAATTAGCCATCAGAACAAACCTGTAAACGATGGAAAATTCTGATGATTAGTATAATTCAAGTTAATGGAATTAATTAAAATTTTTTTTTAGTCATCAAAAATTAACAAATAATAACAGATAAACAATAAAATATAACAATAAACCACAACAATAAAATTTAAGCAATAAAAGTATAACAATGTCAATTTAATTAACCATAAAAATATAACAGTAAAATTCAAACACNTAAATTATTTTAAATTATAAATTTATTTAATTTAATTTAATTTAACTATTTATAACTATAAAAAATTGACAAATAATACTGCGGTAATTTCAGCCAACTTAAGCCAATTCGGATCATGCCATAAATCATGATCATCGTCCAAATTTTTTTCAAAACCTATATAAACAACTGTTGTCCATATGGAAATTGAAAAATTGANATGATATGCATATGCATATGCATATGATATGANATGGGTGCAGTNCAGTGCNGTGCGGTGCATCAAAANATGATCATGATCATATATCATGTTTTATTAAAAANGCTCCCTATACCTGCTGCATGATGCTAACCAGATTTATACCTATCTCCTTCTTATTTTGGATAGTATCATTTAGCGTAGAAGCCAATCACAAGTGATAANACTATTAAAATGATGATCACCTGATAGCAACTGCTATATAGTGTGATCTGAATATAGTGTTAAATATAATATTAGATCAGGCTTTGTTAAGAGCACTTTGGTCAATGATAGGAAACAATGAGCATAAAAGCTTTACATCATTTTCATGTTAAAATGAAAAATTAGACCATTTTTCTGAAGTCATGGAGGAATAATTATAAACTCTTTTTTTTGATGGAGTGTTGTTTTAATGATGTGTGAGATTTTTGATCAAAAAAGATCTTATTTAATCATCATTACAAGAAGACTATCATGATCAGTATTGGAAAAGTCTATAGAAAAATTGTTACATCTAATGTATCTGTTGTGCCTCAGATCACTTCTTGCCTCAGCTGACAGCTGATGCACCTCAGGTTACAATCGTCAGGTGAGGTGCGTGATGTAAATCAATGATTATTTGAGGCACATCAGTTGTAATCTGAGGCATTTGACACGAAAAAAAAAATTTTTTTCGATAAAAAAAAATAAAACAATTACTAGCGTTCCATTTATTTTAATTTTTTTTGTAAAAACCTTACTGATTTCTTTTGTAACAACCTTTAAAAGTTAAATGGTAAGTGGCAAGATTATATTTAGGAATGTTAGTAGAACTTTACTAACATTCTTTTATTTTTTTTTGTAGGTTTCGATATTGGATACCTTTGACCTTTGGATTTCTTTTGTAATGACTTTAGAAGGTAAATTGAAAGTGGAAATTATAATAAGAAGTGTTAGTATAACTTTACTAACATTCTTTTTATTTATCTTTTTGTAGGCTTCAGTCTTGAACGCCTTGATAGATTATTTTAGGTGGTTGATTTGTTTTCAAGAACATTCTAATGTTCTTTTCTTTTCTTCTCATATAATTCAGCTTGAAACTCTTTGCTGTTGAAGAGAAGTATTAGTTAAACTATATAACTGAGGATCATATTACTGTTGATATTGCAACTGGAGAAGTGAAAGAACATGTTGAGGAAGAACTTGTTGCTGCTGAGGAAGAGGAAGAACTTGTTGCTGCTGAGAAAGAGGAAGAAAAGGTTAGTTCTTTGAGAGATGTGTAAACTTTACTTTAAGAATGTTCACTAATGATTTTCTTTTTTATATTATTTTTATAGATTTTAGCTTGGAGACTTCATTCTGAACTCCTTGAGGAATGAATCACCAGTGATTATTGTATGTGATGATAAAGCTAATGGGCATGAATTGGTAAATTTTAGAGACTTAGAAACAAACATAGCATTCAGTTAATGTATTGTGTATAGTCAATGTCTTTAATTATGTTTAAAAATAAAATTTAATAAAAGTTAATGAAATAGGAGGGTGGAATTGATGTTAAATGGAATTTAGATAATTTTTTAATATTTAAAACTTATGAATAGCATCTAATTCATTATAAATGTACTTTAATTTTTTTTTTTGAAGACGCACTGAATCATAAACTTTATTAAGTAAATTAGTGAATAATGCCTGGTATACATAAAATAAAATAATAGTTCAGATGTAAGACCTTCATCCAAAAGGAAAATCCTAATGCATCACATTTACGTAGCATTAGTCCTCAGAGTGATAACTGAAAGCAAGACCTCCTTAGATATTAGTATGCTCTGATTCTCCCTTACACCCCAGTGCTAGCACCAAAAAAATAAACTTTCAATCAGTTCTTCCAAATTTCCCCTCAATCTCTCTGGGTCTTCAAACTAGTACGATTTGTTATAAAGTATACACACCTTTGTAAGAGAAATTAAAGAAGCTGGCTACTAGTACCAACCTCCAGAAAGAAAAAAATACTATCTAATACTAAAACTAAAGATACAAAAAAGAAAAATAACCTACTACTACCTCTAACTACTTCTTTACTAAGACCGGTATTCATGTCACCCTAACGGATGCTCCAGATGAATTGAGATGACTGCTTATACTGTCTCATTTGAAGGTCATCACAAAATACCTTACCACCCCCTTCTGCCTTAATAGGTATTAATTCCAGAATAGGCTAATTCCTCATGATCCAGACTGACATATCCAAGAATCAAGATGACTGCTTACTATCTACATGGCATGTCCAACCCTATCGAAGAATCCTGATCCTTGATATACCTATTGCAGAAAAAACAACATTTTGCTCTCAGCACCTCAAACTGATTCTACCCAGTTAATGCACCCAACCCTATACTCAATGTCTTCGTGCATCTTTTTAACTATTTTTGATTTTCTAAATACAACTGCAATTTACGTCACCTTAAGAGGCAAAATTAGGGATCACCTAAATGTACTTTAATTAAATAAATAAAATTAAATAATNTTGATACCAAAAATAAAAATAATTGCATACTTTAATTATTTAATTTAAAATTATGATTATATTTTTTACTTAAAATTATAAAATTTCCTAAATAATTAAAAAAAGCAATGCGACATAATATTCTTTATTGAAAATTCTTATCAATGACTTACATAATACTACTGTGTATGCTTGTAACTAGTATTAAAAATAGTATCTGCATAACTATTGCACCTACATGCTGCATCTACTGCTGCAATTTTTACCTCCCTTTTTACAGCGACATTTATTACTGTTGCATTCACTCTTGCAATTACATATACCTACTGATGTTGACCCAACACTTTGAAGATATGCAGCTTCTCTGATTAATATATTGTTAGAAGGAATTTCATTTAATTCAGGAAAAGCTGCTGTTCCAAGAGGTTCCAGCTCATCAGAAGAATAATATATTTCAATTATTCTAAACTTTGATCCTAATCTATATTTATTGTTTTCAGTCCTTTCCATAATTTTGCATGGCAAAGTGGGATGATCAATGCTAAATCTATCAATTTTAGGAATGGAAACTCTTAAATCTCCTATCTGATATTCTTTTACTCACTTTTTTCCCTTATTCATTTGGTTGGCCATCTTATCTGTATAGATTTAAAGGTCTTTATGTGCTGCTTTTCATAATATTTCATGGGAAGTATCAGTATTTGTGATATTATGATTTATAATATCAATAAGAACTGGATCAATAGGAGTATAATTATTCCTTCCTTCAATTGTGTTATCCAATTCTTAAGTTTCTTCTGAAATAGGAATAGGTATTGATATGTTTTTNNTATTATTACNTTTATTTAATGTTTCATTAATATTTAAAGAAGTATNCAGTGGTTNAATTGGAGTTAAAAACTCATCAGTTTCTTTTACTTGATTTGAAAATTGAATCACTATAAATATATTGGATATGAATTATTAGTTTGAAGTAAATTTTTAAATGCCAAATTGCCAAACAATTATGACTATGAAATGACAATTCTTTTAATAATAAAATCCTTACCTTGTAAATTGTCAGTCATATTATCATCCAAATTTTTAATATAATCATCAAATACTTGTATAGTATCTGGAATGTCTTCTTCATTATAAATATTTTTTGCATATAAATCTTCAATTAAAGTGCAATTACCTCGTGGTTTGTCTCCATAAACAAGTTCGTATGGAGTTTTTTTATGGGAATGACACCATGAACTATTCATAGCTAAAATAACAAATCTAAGACCAAAAGACCAGTCACTTTGACCAGTATTTTCTTTTCACTTGACCAATTTCTGTTGTAAGATTCCATTAGCATGCTCAACTAAGCCTTGAGATTGTGGATGTCTAGGACATCCATTTATAATCTTTACTGATGGCTACAGTTCAATTAATTCCTTAATTACTTCAGCACAGAATTCTTTGCCATTATCTGACTGTAATATTGTTGAAGAAGAACCTAAAAAATGAAAAAGGTCAAAGAGATATGCAGCTACTTTTATTGCTCTTTTTGAAGTAAGAGCTTTGGCCCAAAAAAATCTTGTGAAGTGATCTCTTACATGACATATGTATTTGAATTCTCCATCAGCATCAAATGATAAATCAATAAGATCCATCTAGAAAATAATAAATAAAGAATTAATAAAAAATATTATAAAATTAAATATTACAAAAAGAACAAATAAAGTATTTATTATAAAAGAAATAAATATTGCTATAAATAAAATAAATATTCACCTGAACATGAGATAAGAAATTTCTAGCAATAATCTAAAGGATGAAATGATGGTTTTTGTACTGCACATATTGTGCAATTATTAACAAACTTTTTCACAATATCTTGTTTTATCCAACCCACTTTTCTATAATTGATTTCCATGTTTGTTTTTGCCCACCATGTTGTGTAATTTCAGCATGAGTTTGACATAAAACTTCATACATGTTTCAACTGCTAATACCAGATTATTACTTGCTTTTACAATTACTCTATAGTCATTTGGTATTATTTCCTCAAGCTTAAACCTTTTCTTAGTCCAATCACATGTAATTTTATTATAAATATTATTATTTTTAGGGTTTAATAATATTTCTTTAATTTTATTTAAAAGGTCAAGGTTAATTAAAGCCTTTTCTTGCTTAGAAGTTGGAAGACTTGTTATATAATGTTCAATAATTTCATTAAAAGTATCTTTACTGATAAAATTATATTCCATTATGAGATGTGTAATGTGATATACATGTGTCTGTAATACAATATTCTTTAAATATACTTTATTTCTAATTTTTTTTTCAAATAAAAAAAATGCATATTTGCTATAATAGACTATTTGCCTCTGATTACAGCTGACATGTCTCAAATAATCATTGATTTACATCACGCACCTCACCTGACGATTGTAACCTGAGGTGCGTCAGCTATTAGCTGAGGCAAGAAGTGATCTGAGGTACAACATATCCATAATTAGATTATGAAAAACCCAGATAGTATCAATTCTTGAGGAAGAAAGTAATTGGTTCTTTGGATGAAAAGTATCAAAATTGTTAATATCTGAATGGTAAAGAGAAATTAAATTAGAAAAATAAGTTAATTGAGTTTGCAAAAGATGTCAAATTTCCAATGAGCATGGCCTTTTCTTTTATAGTCTTTAATGAATTTCTTATATTTCAAATTAAAATTACCCATTAACATGATTTTATAGTTTTGATTAAGAGCATCTTCTAAAATAGATAGAAGTTTGTGATAAATATCTTTAATTTCTGATGGTTACCAGTCATGTTGGCATAGAAGTAAATTTGAATAATATGGAGTTTTATATGTTTTTTCATATAAAAATCTACATAAATAATTTGATCTTTGTATCTGTATGGTTTGTATATGTATTTATCAATATCTTTAGAGATAAGTAAGTCCACACCTGAGCCATTAATATTATTGTCTTGATTATTAAAATAAGACTTATATTGAAAGGAATTTTTTGTATCTCTGATAGGCCTAAAATAGATATATGATGTAAATCAATTATATGAATAAGTTGATGTTGTTTTGATTTTGTATTCAGATCTTGGATATTAAGAGTCATAATACAGAAAATAGAAGAAAGGGAAGTCAGAGATAATAATAAAGAAAAGTTTATGATTTTTATTTTTATTATTATTATTATTATTTTTATTATTAATCATGATTGAAGATTATAAGAAAGGATGTTATAAGAAGAGTAGATGAGACAATTAATTTTCCCAGGTATTATATTGATCTTTAACTTGTTTGTCAGAAGGATTCATAAGAAAACCATTTTCATTAAATTCACCATCTATATTTTCATCTTTATTACCATCAAGATCATGGTCATCAAAATCTGAGCAACCATGTCTAAACAAAACAAGCATGTTTGCTAGATTACTATAAGGCTTGATCTTCGATTTAATGAGTGGTTGTAATATGCCACACATCCTTTTCATAGGAAACTGCCAATGGGTCCAACTAGGAGCACAATATTTAATAGAGTCCACTATATGTAAGAGGTAATGGAAAGTTATCTTACATGCTGCTAAACATTAGGTGGTATAAAATACAGTTAGCAGTAGTTCTTGGCTATGTTTACAAATGATAAGCAGTGGTAATCTAATTGAACATCTGTTAGTAAAGTGTGCATTAAAATCAGGACTCAATTAGAAATGTAGGTTATCTATCCAATAGTAAGTCATTTGTGTTAAGTAAGGCTACATATAGATGTGATTCCTTTTTTTGTGGAAACTAAATCAGTATGTATTTGATTTCTGGTAGTAATTCATATGCCTAAAATTCTTTTAGCAAGACTTTTATTAAAAGTATTGATCAAAATCTCTGCCATAATAATGTTAAGTTGATGAGAAATAATGGAGTTGATAACCAAAAAAGAAGATTTGCTATTAATCTTAATATTGTATATGTCAAAGAACTTATTTGATATAGATATGGTTTTTTGTAGATCCTTTTTTGAATACCCGATCCATTGAGTATTATTTGCAAAAGTAGTGGTTGCAGTTCATATTGGGTTAGGATTATCTAAAAAGAGAAGTACTACATTATGAGTAGGGTTAACTTTGAGAGTGAAACCTTTATCTTCTATCTGTTGAATTTTGCAGAGTAAAGAATTATAGAAGATGTGCCAAAGAAGAGAAGAAATGACCTCCTCTTGGTTAATGCCTGCTTCTGCTATAAAGAATTCAGATAAACCAAATTCTGTCATAATAGAAATCTTCCTGTTTTCAAATAGATTAATTAAAAATTCAATAATATTCAAGTAGATCTTTATGCACTTTAAGGATTTTCTCAGGAGAATCATGCTGACTGAACCAAATGCCTTCTACATGTTTTGATTTGCAATTTATAGCTCGGATTTGAGTCATTTAGTCTTTATTACAATATTATGTAAAATTGTAAGTAAAGTAATGGTATTATTACCTGGTAGTCTAGCATAGTTTGGTTCTTTTAGATATTTAATTTTACAAGGATAGCTGAGAGTCTGATGGTAAGTAATTTTACCATGCATTTTCTAAAACATTCAAAAAGTAAGATAAATCAGGTGAAAGAAAGATTATAGTTTCACTTCATTAGTTTTGGAATAGAGTAGAGCTTGGATATTTTTCATATTTTAGAGTAAGGGATGTTTGTAGTATAATGCTGGTAAAGAAGGCAAATAAATATTGGATCTGTAAAGAACATTTTTTGATAAGTTTGTATCCAATATCTGATAATTCTGGAGCTGAGTCATCTTTGGTAGCTTTAAGAGTATTAAGCCATTCCTTCAGGCTGGATGAATCTGTTAGCTAGGAGAATATTACTTTATCAAAGTTTGTAAATAGTTTACCATTCATGAGAAAGAATGTCAAATTTATAATTTCTCTTTCAAAATATTTTCTTGAAGGTGTATGCTGCTTCTCTTTTGATATCTTTTTCTTCTGTGAGCAGGATTTTTGATTATTTTTATTAGTAATACAGGTGATCAATAACAATTTTTCTAGAGAAATATTCCAAAATGGAGTTGAGTATTTTCCTTTGGTTATCTATAATGTGGTGATTTCTAGTATCTATAGCTTATTTAATCATATCCTCTCTTTCTTTAACAAACTGTTATTTCAAACTATACTTTTGTATAATCCAAATGTTAGCTAATTCTATCCAGGAAACATTAGGTGAATTAGAAGAAAGCCAACGGGAATGGGATCCAATTTCAATTTCTTTGCTTTGAGATCAATTGATTGGAAAGTTTGCAGTGAGACTGGAGGGAGGTTAGTATCTGAAGATAGTAACCTGCCTCATTGATAAATGAACAGAGATGTCTAATTAAATTGAATATGTGTTGATTCCATTTATAGAATGATCTTTGTTTTTGAAGCTGAGAATTTTTCAGTTGATGGTTGGTAATCAACTGCAGTTCATATATATTATATATGTAGTTTCAAACATTTTGAAAAGTTTTCTATTACTTAGAAATTATATATATAATTGAAACAATATAATAAAATTACAATAAAAATTTTTATTAATATTTTTTTTTTTAAACAAATATTATTTGTGCAAAAATAAATAATAAGTAAATCATATGATTAAAGGTCAGGAGATCAGTTTATTTATTTTTTTAATTATTCAATATTTAGTGTAAAGTGTTAATTTTGCTTCTAAAAAACTTATTGCGTAGTATAGCTATTTGTAAAATCTTAAAAAGGCACCTTACTTCCACATATATATTTCAGGATCCTCATTTCATATTATACAGTAACTAATAAAAATATCCTGATAATCAACTATTCCTTGACAGTGTAAGGCATATCTTTTTTTTCTTGTAAAATAAAGATATTTCTTCTTTTGTAGAGCATTTTGCAAGGTAAAATAAGTTCCATTTACAGCTCCAATTATATCTTCAATACCACCAATAACTTCAAACCCATTATGAACAAATTCTCTAACTTGTCTAGTTGGTCATCTGACATATGTTGTTTTGTATGAAATAATAGCTTTTATTATTTGTTTACAATACAACAACACTGTACCTTCAGCTATCCTATAATGTGAACATACAAAAAAGATATCTTTTTTTGATCCCATTCTTCTTAGAAATACAGCTAATTAAAGCTCTATAGGTGCTTGTTATTTTACACTATTTGTTTGAAAAATCAGATAATTACTAAGTAGATTAACCAATATTTGAAATTCTCTGGAAATACTCTTATGATTTTTTTAAATCTAGCATCATTATAAGAAAGCCAATATATTGTTTATCATTTAATCATTGAAAGTAGCTTCAAGATTAAATTCATTAATGAAATTAATTATGGTGGATTTTTATAGACATAATACTAAAATTGTAACTGATTCACAGAAAAGTATAATTTTTCATATTATTAAAGATAAAAAAATTAATATAATTTATTTTAATTCTTTATTCCACTATACCTTCAGACATATTAAAGCTTATATTATTTCAGCTAAAAGACTGCATCTTTTTTGTGATACAATATCAGTTTCTCTTTCAATTGGTATACTAGTTGCTAATATAAATTAACAATTTATAAATTTAAATGTATGGTTAATTACTCATGGATTGACTCAGGTTGACTTGACTCATTTAGAGCACTATGAGTATATAAATTGACCATTTATATTTTATGCAGCAATTCTAGTAGTGCAACTAATAAGTATTTAATCCTTTGGTTAGTGTAATTTGTTATATCATAAAAGATTTGTTAGTTTTTGCAGAGCCACTCAAAAAGAAATATAGATGTTTGGAATGTAATTGCTATTTTCAACTATTTGTATATATATTTAATGCTTTGTATTAACCTTCAGAAAGTAGGAGATGATCATCAGATTTAGATTTTTTCCAATGCTTATAAGATCTTCATAAACTTGGTATAGATGAAAAATTTAGTGAATAATGAAGTTTGTATAATAAATTAATTAATTTCCAATAATTTCTTGCAAATTTATATATAATGAAATTATTGAATTGTTAACTAAATTTTGATACTTATTTACATATTTTTGATTGCATTGAATTTTGTATATGATATAAAGTTAATGAGTATTCAGCAGGATATTTGACTTCAAAATAAGCTTCATAAGTTGGATATGAATTTTTAAAAATTTATCAATGGCATCCTCCCAATATGGGAATAGTTGTTCTTCTTCTTATTTAGGAGGAATAGAAGGAAGAAATTCAACAGCAATTGATAATTGACATATTGAATATCCAAGTAAAAGAATCATTAATTCTATTAAATCAAGATGTCTTGTTAAAATATGTTTTTGAAATGCATTAGGTTTAGAAATATTAGTTAATTCAGATTTTATAACATATTTAATCATATATTTTGCAAACTGTGTTGTTATATACTAAAAATTTACATGACCATTCCATAGAAATAATGTTGATGCATAATATAGAACAACATACAAATCTTCTTCTTTAGTATGTCAATAAATGTATCTTAGAGAATTAGGATCTTCATATATAGTATTTGAATAAGATTGAGGAAACCTTAGCTGGAATATGAATCACAAGTATGAATTTAATGTTTTCAACTAATTTGTATAATTCTAGTTCAGAATTAGGATCTGGCATATCTGCTCTAATTGCATTATTATCAATTAATTCAGGAATGGATTTATTAGATAAATAAACTATACCATGTGTATGAATTGCTCCATGATTTTGAAATTCATCATGTTCAAAATGGTGTAGCCAATTTTCCAAATAGTTAAGTTTGGATTTTTAAGATATTGATGTATTGATATTAAATGATTATGGTAATATAAATAAGTGTAAAATGGCTAATTGGAAGGAAAAGGATCCTTATTATCAGTTTTTAATAAAATATTATGTAAATGTGACCAATTATTTTTAACTATAGTCATAATATAAAATATTTGTGGTAGACCAAATCCTTGAACTATGGTATTAATATGATATTCTTTTTAATGAAAAAGAAGTCTTCTGGTATTTAGTACATGCTCATTATCAATTATCTTAAATAATGGAAGATAAAATATTACTGTGTCTTTGATCTACTTTTTTAAAGATTTGTTTCTTTAATTCTTTTTAACTTTTGTGAAGGTTTGCCTGAGTTGATTTAGAAATAAGCTGAAAGTTAGCATCTAAGTTAAGTGTATGAAAAATAAAAGAAGGAATTGGTATTTCAGAAGTTAAATGCACATTGACAAATACCTTATACCTGTTTTGGCATGGACTTGCTTCTTTTCTTGCCCTTATTGGATTTGTGATTGCTCTTGCTCTTACCACCCTTGGCAAGTTAGACTTGAGTTTGTTCTAAGAGACCTTCTTATTAGTACAGTGAAGTTTGTTTTTTTTATCTCGCCTGTTTCAGTTTATTGCAGCATTTTTTGCTTTATGAAGGCAAGAAGACTATAATCTTTCTTCTGATAGTTATTGCATGCATTTGTTAGAAGATGCACTGAAAAACCTCTAACCAATTTGTACTTTCTCATTTACTATAACTGCAGTTTTAGTTTTACACTTGATAATGTATTGTTGCAATAGTTTAAGATTGTGCATAATTAGGTCATCATAATGTTTGGTGGTAGTGAGTTTTTCCTCTCCAGGCATTAAGAGCAGCATTTTTCTATTGTGTGAGTTCAGTTGTAAGTAAACCTATTGCACTATTGAGCTTGTTTCTGGCATTCTGGATATCACATTCAAGAGTAATGATTACACAAGGAGACACAAACTTATTCAAATGTTCAAATTCATCTTTGTGAATATTCTAAATGTCGACCAACTGGTAAAGTGCTTTTGTTTTCTCATGATTGATGATATGAAGAGTACATTAGAAACATAAAGTGTCCAGCAGCATTTGGATCAGCTGTATCCATCAAAGGTTAAAGTTTGAGAAGACCTGGTAGTAGCATCATCTAAAATTGCAAAGTAATCATTACATGCTTTATTTTTTTGCTAATATTTCTGCCATCTCCAGAAATTCTTATTAAAAACTTATATTCCAACTATTGGATTAATATTCATAAATAAAGCTACTAAATCAATATTATGTTTAAATAATTGAATAAGATCATTGGCTGTAATTTTCCTATAAGAACTGGTTATATTTCTGATTAAATCAATAAATTAAAAGTAAAAAGTAATTTTATAATCTAAGATGAATTAAGTTAATAAGCATGTGGGGACTAATTAGTGCATTAATAAGTAAACCATATAGGTATTAAAAGGATTGTCAAGTGATATAGTAAATGATTATTAGTGATTTTATCTAGTAAAAACTTGTCTAAATTTGAGTGATGTAAAATTTATTAATGTAAGATCTAAATGGTCATTTGTATCTACCATCAATATATAAGATTTTACATATACTGTACCATAATTCTATGTGATTTGGTTAGTTAATTGAATTATAGCCAATATAATATGACTGTAGATGAAAGATATTTGTGTTAATTGTGTTAATTGTTAAGTGATTGGTTATATAATTTTTAAAAGTTTTGCAATTTCTTTCTATTTTCTAATGTTTTTGTTTATGTATCCAATGTTGTTTTGTAGAATCATTATGGATTGATGATATTTGGTGATAGTAGTTTGGTTCTTTATATACAATGATATAACATACGAACTCACAAACATTGTTAAAATGGGTTTTTGCTTTGATAATGTAAATAATGTAACAGATGAATTAAATTTAATGATGTGGTATATATATTTCCAGACTATATAATATTGGGTTTTAATTGTTGTATATAAGATATATTTGTTTTGGTTAAATAGTTGAATGTATTTATGCAGTCGGTTGAATCTGTTGATATTTGAATATTGTTTTATCAGACATTATACTTGAGGCCATGGCACCTCTTCAAGATATTTGTTGATTTATTTGCTAAAAATGAAGGAGTTATGATTTTTTTTCTAAAGATTTCATTTTGTTTTAATACAATTAGCATTATAATTTGATATATGTCTATAACTTTTCATGTTATATAACCGGAGTAAAGAAAAAGTAGGTGCATATGATCCACAGATTTGTATAAAATCCACTATTATACTTTGTAACTTCCATTTTTCATTGATAAAATGAACTGATAAAAATAAAAAAGACTTGACGTCCAAATATCTGTAGTGAATGAGATCTTTTTTGCAAGTGTTTGAAAAAGTTGTTATACTTCTTTTTTATAAGCAAAGAGATATATTATACAGTCGTTTTGCTTGAAAAGAGAGTATGTGGGAAAGATCCAATGTGGGAATCGAGTCCAATGTGTAATAGATACTGTATGAGTAGCACGTTGAAAGCTGGATACCTTCCAAAAATGACTCAACGAACTCAATGGGTAACATAAATTATAAATACTGTAAATGATTATATTATTTATATTCCATGCAAATTAATATTTGCTTAAAGTCACATATATATGAAAAAAAAGAACTAAAATATGTATTAAAATATGTATTATTGATAAAAGAATTGTAACTTTTTGTATGATATATATTTAAAAAATTTGTAATTCATTATTATTAAATTTAATATTATTTCCATTATCAGTAATTTCTTATTTTCTAAATGATATTCTCTATACTTTAACAAATATGATACGTTATCCTCTAATTTGTAAGAATTGATTATTAAAAGAATCTTTTTCAATAAAATGAAGGATTAAGTTGTTATTGAAATCAGTAATGAAAAATAGAAGTTTGAAATCATAAGTTAACAAATTTTATCTGGTAAGGTTGAATCTGCTTGAGCAATTTTATCAACATTTAATGATATCGGTTATGAAAATCCTATGAGGCGTCAATGGCTTTGAATAATCATCTGAAAATATGTGTAGCAAGATTTAATTGTTTGGGCGCAGTCACTGCGATATGATGATAAACAAATGACGTGTTATATCACGTTATGAAGAAATATTGTGGATTAAAGAAATAATAATAATTGAAGGATAATATTTTATATGGAAGAATTTAAGCTAAGTTGCAAAAGTATCTTCAGCAAAACTAGTATTTCTATTAAACAAAAAAAAAAAGGAATCAAAAAAAAAGATTTTTTTTTTAATTCTATTTATTATCAGATCATGATCAGTGATCAAATTGTACCGTACAATGGTATGCACGACATTGATTGTTTAAAAAAATTAATTGCGTATCAAAGTATGTAAACGGAATTGTCCTATATGAAAATTCCCGGCAAAAAGCAACCTTGCGTAAAACACAGCCACGAAACACCTAACCGCTGACATAATAATACAAATCATCGTTTCCTACTTCAGTAAAATTTTCAAGTTTAAAATTTATAAACAAAAGCAATGCTAACTATAAGATAAAAAAAAATCAAAAATAAATGATCATTTTCAATTTTCAAAACAGTCTCTAACCGAAATATTGTGTTTAAGTTCTTTAGGATCAATATGTTGCTAAAAATATCCTTGTTTGATTCTGGAATATTTCACATTTATCTTTTTATTCTTAATTTAAGATTATTTACATTATTTTCTTTCCTTTTGCAACAAAAACCTGTAATCATAAATAATAATTTTTTTTTTGAAACTGATTTCAAGACTTAATAGATTATAATTTAATTTATTCTTTTTTTATCATTCGATCGATAATTTCTTTGATCAACTTTAAGCGCTAAAATCGCTAAAAAAAAGTCCAACTGGAGACAGTTCGATTTTAAAAATTTATATTACAATTCATAAATGTATATAAAATGGTATTGAAATAATTATTTTACTGATAACTGTTTTATCTGGTTACAATTATTATTAAGCAGATTAATATTTTTGAAAATTTGGAAAGCCACTTTCCATTTCTAAACTATTTTATTTTCTCCTTTTATAAAAACAAATTTTACTATAGTTTTTTATATATTATTTTACAAATTTATTTACTTATCATAATTTATGTATTGAAAGTTTAATTAAAGCAAAATATTCTATAATAACAGATAAGGATTTTTAGAATCATTTATCGCTAATGCAATGAAATATTAAATTATAGTGTATGAAAAATTTTACGCATATATGTTTAAAAATAGCTATTAGTTATTTTGTTATCGATTAAGTATTAATAAACATTTATTTATTTTATTTGTTATGTTATATTTATTATTTTATTTCAGAATAATTGTGAGAGAAACTGTTGTTACAGACTCCAAATGAACTTTTGTATTTCTATTAATTTTTTTTAATAATGATTGTTATTCAATTTTATTAAAAGTAATTATATATAAACAAAAATATACAAAAATTACAACAAAAAAATTACACCATCGCCCTTGAGTCGTGTAATTAAACACTACATTTGACATAGACAACCTTTAGTTTTAAAATAAAAATAAAATTATGATATAATTAATCCTGTCCAAAAACCCAAAAATTCCCATCCAAAATATATTACATGTTTTAAACTAAATTAATCTAATAATAAAGGAAACATTAGTAGAAATTTTATTTAAAGGAGTGTATTTAGATATTGGACGTTTTATTATAATGAGGAATTCAAATTAATTTCATAAAATCTAATACTTATGTTTCTTTTTTATTAATAGTATTATATAAAGAAATTTTTTTTATTATTAGGAAAAGAATTTACTAAAGTAACCAAATCAGAAGAAATGATTCCTTTGACAATATCTATAAAATTTAAAGAATAATATTGTTAGCAAGCTTTATAATTTTCTGATAGTATCAAAATTTGTTATTTACATACAAAAATTTAATCATTGAAAGTGAAATTATTTTATTTTTTTTTTAATTTTTTTAAAATAAAAAAAATATAGTAATATAACAAGATAGAGGTTCAAAATTTAATAATTCATGTGATGATAATCGTGCCAAAAGAAGTCAAAAATTAATCATTTTGGCAGCTTCTCTTCAGGATGAACAAATGGATCGAATTATTACATATGATCAGTGGTATTTTGCGTTATTATGTAATAGATTCATATGATTGACAAAATATTCTTAATAGTATTTCATTATTACTGGTTTCGATATTTCGCGTGACAAGATTACGCTATGTGAAATCTAGTATCTTCTAATATTACCTAATTATTGAAGAAATTAAATGATCTAATATCCAACGCATAAAAAATATGGATTGTGACTCATGCACATTGCATAATCAATAATAACAATACATAATAAGTTCTTTTGACACATCTTTTGTAAATTTTACAAAAGATAAAAAAAAAAAATTATAAATACCTATTACTTTTTAAATTTTTTTTTTCCTAAATTTAAAAAATTAGATTTACTGGATTCTCCCTTTAAACTTTTCTCTCTCTATAATTTTATCTTTTCTTTTTTCCCTTTTAAAAACTAAATTCTCAGTCCCTTTAACCTACCTCACTTTCTCTTACTTTCCTTATACTTGTATATAGAGGCCTTCTTCGTATCAGATCAGTCAAATAATCGAGTATCTCTTATCTGGCTGGTTTGATTTTTTTTAAAAATCCTTTAAGCTCCCTTTAATTTCCTTATACTGTATATAGAGGTCTTCCTCGTATCAGGCAAGGAAAACCGGTTAGATAGTTGAGTATCTCCTAACTGGCTGGTGGTTTAGATTAGAATTTCCTCTTTAATTCCAAAAATCCAGTAATTCTAAAGATACCACCTGTTAGCAAAGCCTGAAGTAATACAAGTCACCAGTTGAAACACCAAAGAATACCTGTAAAGCGATAAAGCCTAAAATCAGCTTTTTCTAAAAGAAGATAAAAATAAATAACCTAATGGAATATTATGAACTTATTGAAAAAAATCTGGCAAAAATGTATATTTAAGGATATAAAGATTACGCAATCATAATGAGGAAATATCAAAGAAGAAACAATTTTATTAACAATGAAATACGAAAAAAAATATATAAAACAACAAATAGACAGTAAAGACAAAAAGAATCAGATAATACAAATATATAAACTATGTGACAACAAAAAAGCAAAAACATTTAGATGGATAAATAGGTGAATGAAGAGTTGATGAAAGACTAAAGAGATCATTGCTATGGTGACAGAAAGAAGTTAAAGATACGAGAAGATAAAAACCAGATGTTCACAGAAGAAATTTGGAATATATTTGAAGTATA
This sequence comes from Glomus cerebriforme, assembly GCA_003550305.1. Classification (NCBI taxonomy): domain Eukaryota; kingdom Fungi; phylum Glomeromycota; class Glomeromycetes; order Glomerales; family Glomeraceae; genus Glomus; species Glomus cerebriforme. The sequence continues at coordinate 5,300 of QKYT01001185.1, read as the reverse complement.
TAAACAAAAAAAGGTATCCTGACAGAAAATAAGAAAAGTGCCAGGGATCACTTACGAAATGTGTAAAAAAAAAAAATGAAGATTCGATGAGAGAATTATTGAGAAATATATTGAATGTGATAAAGGAATAATATACCAAAAAACAAAATGGGAAAATAATTTGATGTTAATAAGTTTTATCATACTAATTGAACAGAAAGGATATATGAAAATCAATTTGAAACAAAAGAAGTGATAAGTGGATAGAAGGAAATAATGGTATAGATCGGAATAAAATAAAACAAAAAGAAAATAAACAAGAAGTAGAAATAACATAGATAGGATAATAAAGGAATATAAGTAGAAACAATTAGAAAACAACAAATAATGATAGAATAGTTTTTATATAGTATTTTTATTTTTAATTTTTAAAATTATCAAAGAACAATTAATAATTTTATGTATTTTAATNTCTAGTAATTTTAATAAATAATTATTTAATTTTCATTGAATTTTTTCGGCCGGATAATTTAACAGCTAATGGATGATCTATACGACTATACTACTTTATAGTCTATCCAATTAAAATTTTATGGTTTTTGGATTAAACATGAATTTTTTGTTCTATTTTTTTTTGTTTTTTGTTAAAAAAAAATCCATTTTTTGTAAAAAAAAAAAAAAAAAAAAAAAAAAAATGAAAGAAAAAAAGAATAATATTTTCACAATTAAATGACGAACATACCTATAATAAAATGCAAATATAGATCAATCTATTATTAAAAAATTAAAATAGATTTACTTAACATAGTATAGCCTTTA
>QKYT01001184.1:5749-19173 GCA_003550305.1 Glomus cerebriforme | reverse complement strand
TCCTTCTATATTTGTTTGCTTTTTAATTATTTGATTTATTTTTATTTCTTTATATTTGACATTATTATTAATCAAATTTTTTTTGGATTCACTTTTATCTCAGTCCATCAAATCAATAGCTTATTGTTGTTTTCATATTATTAGGTAAATTAATAATTTCACCCATCATTCTCATCATAAGTGGGTAAATCACTTTTACGTTTGCTAGTGATTTCTTTTGAGGAAATTTCTACCTGGTTTTTATTGAAATCTTTTGAATCAATTGATTTTTCATTCTTATCAAAATCTTGTAATTAAGATAATTCTTCATTTTCAGTAATATCTAGTGGTGAATGTTGGCTTATTCTTTTTACCATGCCTATTTGCTTGATCATTTCAGTATCATTTCCATCTTATAATCCAACCTTATCTCTTTCAACCACATAGAATTCTATCAAAAAATTTTTCTACAATATTGATTGGTACTTGATAAAGGAGTAATAGCCAATGGTGAAAGAATAATTGGAAAGGAGCAGTAAGTTAATGATGAAGTAAAATTTTCCTTGATCCGACAATCTTCTACTTTGAATTCTTCAATAATTTTGTTAATTATGTCATTTGTTCTATTACTAAAAATATCCATTTATCAATTTTTCTATTTTTTTCTAGTAATTTTTCTAGTATTTTATATCTTATTCATCCATTTACTGACTGAGTCATACTCATAAAACTTTGCCTATAGAAATCCAAATTTCTTTTTTTTTTAATTCATTAAATTTCCAATTTCTCCAAATTTGTATGGTGTTGATATTACGTGAGCTCATAATTAAAATGATCAATATGGTATATAAGGAAATGAAAAGGGAACTCTAATCTAAACCAACCAGCCAGTTAGGAGATACTCAACTATCTGACCGGCTTTCCTTGCCTGATACGAGGAAGATATCATATACAGTATAAGGAAGTTAAGAGGGAGTTTAAAGGAGAAAAAAAAAACCAACCAGCCAGTTAGGAGATACTGGCCGGCTTTCCTTGCCTGATACGAGAAAGTTCTCATATACAGTATAAGGAAGATAAGGGGAGTTTAGAAGAGTTTAGAAGAGGTAGATAGATGGTGTAGTTTTTTAAAAAGGATTATAGAGAGGAAATAAAATTGTGATAATAATATAATTAAAGATACCATATGAAAATTAATATTGAAAAAAAGGAGGTATTTATATTTTAAAAATAATGAGAATATAAAAATGAGTCAAAATTAATAATTATACAATAATAAATTAAGCATGATGAGTCGCATCACAAATTTCTATATTTGGGAAATTATACAAAATTGATAATGATTTATTATGTGCTTTTTTCGTTTGTTCACATGCAAAATTTTATAACTTTACTCATATTATAATGACGCAGCATAATTCGATGGATTTAGTTAAATTAAATAAAATATGATTGTAATACAATGACTCTACCAGTGATTTATATCTTGTAGTATGCAATACTATTTTCTAGCAACTATACATTGATTATGATGTCATTTTAAAAAACAACTAAGGTGAAAATTGGCTATTGTCAAATGATTTATTATATCATAACTGGTAAACTTGTTTGGCTTTAATTAATGAATATTATTTGTCATTTAATCAGACTTTTAAATCACATATAACATATCAACTCATTATATAAATCTCGTTGTAAAGTTTAAAATATAATTTAAAAGTTAGAAAAACAAAAGTCTCAACAAGCCAAAGAATATAGTGAGGTAAGCAACCCCAGTAAAAAAAAGGAGAAATTAATCAACTTAAACAAACCGAGGCGGAAATTAATACCGCAAAAAAAGAGTTAAGCGAAAAAACCAAGAAAATATAAGTAGTTCCTGTTATTGTCTTTTTCACGTATATATAGCACATGCAATCACATGCAGTATGGGGTTTCCATCTAGTTGGATAAGATAACCAACTTCCACGACTATGAGGGATGATTACGGTTCCCCCTCTGATGGTTTACGGATCGTTGTGGTGTATGGAACTTCAAGCGGTCATTTATGACTCACTCAACCAGGGAGGGACGATTACGGTTTCCCCTCCGGGCTATGCTTACGGACTGTTATGGTCTGCTGTGATTTGCTAGTGCTAGAGTATTTCTTTATATGTCCGCTAACTTTAAATTTCTCTTTTCTGTAGAACCATTACCAAAAGCCGGATATTAAGAATTTCTGGGTTGACATTGAAAAACGACTGCTGGAAAAAAAGAATATTTTGTAAACGGTATGATGTTATGTTCGATCGATGGCTATCTTTGTTCATATTTTTATTTTTAGTTATCTTGTTTTTAGTATTAATGTCGAGCGAACAAAGATCAAACAAAAGACACAGGTGATGATGAAGGACTTGGCTTATGACTTAGAAAGTTGTGAAATGAGTACTACAGAGAGAATACATTGAGCACTGTTAGATCCGCAAAAAAAAGGTAGGAATTAATGTTTCCAGTATTTTTTCGTATTTTAGAAATAATTGGATTTTGAATAGACTCAAGAAAAAGACAAATCAGTAGGAGTAGAAATGATCAATAATGATGAAAATATCCGATATTCCTAGCCATTTTTCAAACATTCAAAATACAATAGCAATCAGAATTAATGATTTAAAATCATTAAATCTATTTTTAACATCGAAACATACTCCGGATTATATCTTTAGGCCCTCAAAGATGTTACCAAAAAAAAAAAATCTTTCTATTAAATAGGAAAGAGTTTTATTATTATTTTATAAATTTAAATATATTTTTGTACAATGAATAATATTAAAAATTAGACAAAGACCGTGGAAAATCTTTAACGTGATTAAATTATTAATTATTGTTACGATTAAAAATTTCCTGGTTGGCGCCGTATTGTTTTGTATCCATATATTTAGGTATTAATATTTAGAGGAATGTCATAATATTTAACAACGCAGAATTGATGATTATATCCTGAAATGCGCTAGATTTTAAAAAAAGTTACATACTGTAAGTATCTTAAAATGAAAAATTGGAGCAAAATAAACGAGACATACAGTATATTAAGATCCGCGGTAATCTTTTTTTTTAAAACTTACTTTTAAATACAGTAAATGCAAATATGAATGAAATTAATTTCATTATTTTTATCAGTTTTAACATCTATCTATTACGCAATTAAAAATTAAATCCAATGCAACAGTTCCAAACCCTCTAAGCGTCGTTCTGATCAAAAATTACAGCTGGAACCATTCAAGATCATCAAGTGAGCGCGCACCATGTTTATGATAAATTTTTTAAATTTTTCTTTAAATAAAAGGAATAGTCATAATGTTTTGTCTTATTTTAATAATCATTAATTAGATTATAAAAATCAAATTCGAATGAATGATTCCAGGGAAACATGATCAACACGTCTGGTCGGTCTGGAATAAAAAAAGATAATGTTACGAATGTGATGGTTTATTTATGGATTCACACACGGCTATTTATATACAGTAATTTAATAAATAATAAATAATTAAGAAACGAAATTCAATATTTTTTATAAACACTCTTATTTATTAAAAATTAAAATTGATGATTCTTAAAATCGCGTAATCTTTCGTGTTAAAAAAATGTGAATTAAGCAAAAAAATTTGAAAATAAATTTTATCGGTTACAGGAGTGTCTAATTAAAGGATAACTTTATCTCACATTATGATTCAAATTTTATTCAATATAATCAACAAAGTAATAAAAAAAAAGTTTGGAGATACAAAGATGAATTTTAAATTAGAAGATTATTAGTATTTCAAATCATAAAGTAGCTTAATAAGTTAGATGAGTATATATAATTTATAGTATAATTTATTTTTAAAAATTATTTTTATTTCGAATTTAATTGTTTAAAAATTAAAATCATGATAAAAGAATAAGATTAAATTTTATTGTATTGTAACTGCTTTATTATATACAGTATGAAAATTAAACGACTATAATGTGGCACAGTGATCTGTACAGGCCGGTCGCCCAGTGACAGATAATACGTGACAAATAAAGTTTTACTAACTAAAAGGGAGTTACATGAGTGATATATAAAGTCACGTGATTCTTCGTTACATTTTTACGCAATCTTGTAGTCGCCAAAATTTATTGGATGAACTTTCTTTTGCGTTTCATTTATCTTATAAAAAAATTTTTATTTTTTTATCCGAAAAAAGTAAATTTTTTATATTTAGAAAATTTAATCTATTTAATTTTCCAAAACCTGTTTCATTTAACCAATAAAATTACAAAAATAAACGTGTGAAACAGTAAATTGTTGCATCATTACCGTATAATTCTTCCGAAATTAAGCATCCCTGAAAAAATAAACAGCTAGCCCGAATTATTACGAATTTGACCGGCATTATGATGAATTTGTATGCAAATATGAGTGCTTAATTTGACAAATATAATAAACATAAGTATTGTTGATCAATATGCTAAGAATGGAAATTTTGAAAGAAATCGGAGTTTAGGTGAATATTTATCCAAGGATTATTGTACGATGAATAAAAAAAGAAATAAAGACATGACGTCACTGTATAACAAAGTTGGAATAATTTAGCACTTTAAACAAACAATAAAGCGAAATTTTTTTATTATATGTACTTTTTTTGAAAATTTTTTAAAAAAAAATTTTTTTAAAATTTTTTTTTTTTAACACAGTTAAAAAAAGATGATAAAGAGAGCATATGCCAGTATGTCAAAAAAAAGAAGAAGAAAAGAGAGCATATACCAGTATGTCAAAAAAAAAGAAAAGAGAGCATATACCAGTATGTCAAAAAAAGAGCATACGCCAGTATGCTTTGCCTGAAAAAAGGGTTGATAAATGTACTAGTATTTACACGATACTAAAATAATTACATATATTATTAACTGCTAATATCACATTAAAGGTTGCATTTTATAAGGTTCGTTAAGAACAGGTTGATGTGTAGGTTCCATAGTAGTTAATAGGGGTTTTCGGTACATTGGATCGACACCGGAAATAGGTTCAGGGAGTCGCAAAGAAAGATCGACACGATTATTACTTCTGAAATTCGAGTACCAGAAATTCTTGACTTGATTTTCAGAATAGAGGTTACCAAATTGTTTTTCAAGGTCCTGGATTATATACTTCCAATTGATATTTGGCTTTTGATTTTTTGACGTTTTATATTTTTGAGCCAGTTCAATAATATATTTTTTTTCGTAATATCCTAAAGGCTTTTTACATACTAATTGAAAAATATATATATATATTAAGTACGATAAAATATTGGAAGATAAAGATTTACATTTACTTACATTTCGGGTTGAGATAATTTCTCCAACTGATTTTTTTTTTATAAAAAATGTCGAATAAGATTTTTTTTTTTTTAAAAAAAAATAAATAATAAAATTATTTTATTAAACTTACTGATTAGAAATTTGTTTTGGTGTATATTTTGGTATTAATCTACTAATCCTTACAAAGCGATCATGATAATGTCCCAAAATTTCCATATAGTTTATGATAAGCTCATTGTCCTACAAGAAAACATTTTTAATACAGTAAAAAAAAAAAGCAAAAAAACATATATATATAATCGTGTTTATAGCGTACTACTACACTGAATAAAGCCATGATCTTTATGGATAAAGAAAAAAAAAAGAATTTCTACGAAAAATGATAGAGGCCGTTTAAATAAAAAAAAATTGTAATTATTATTTGATATTATTTTTTAAGGACAGTGAAATAAAATATTAATGCTCCTTTTTTTTTGCTAATGTAATCTCCCACGTTTCATCCATCCACCAATAACCAATGAATTAATTTGTTATGCAATTGATCTATTGATCTTTTTAAAATCTCTTTGTCTTGTTTCCCATTTTGATAAATTTCATTTTTAAATAAATACGGGTTCCGAATCTCTCAACAATGCATAATTATTTAAGCATTTACACAAGATGATTTAATGATCAAAATGGATCGTCATCAATGAAATCATATCTTCGTTCAATAAAAATAAAAATATCAGGATAAACGCCTTATCAACAATAATTTTAATTATTTTTTATTTAGGAAAGATTTCCAAAAATGCCATTCATTGGGCAATTAAAATAATGTATTGTTTATTTAAAATGTGAATTAAAAATTGTACTTTATCTCAAACAATTGCATGATTTATTACAAAAAAGATAAGGTATACACTGATGACTGATGTTTCACCATAAATTTCTGGCGCCAACATTGCCGTCGCCCAAAATCGACAGGTTAAATAGATCATATACTGTATATATATAGAGAGAGAGATAATTAATATTAAAATATTATGTTAATTATGTATATTATTGTTGATACTTTTTCGCTGTAGTCCTGTTTCGATGAGCTCAATATCCAATAATCAAATATATATATTATATTTTTATTCCAAAATATCAAAAATATCAATAAATTTTATTTATCTTTACGATTTTATTTTTATTTTTATTTTATTTATTTTTTATTTATTTATTTATTTTTTTTTGCAAGATTGCGTCAATGTATTACCGAATTGATGGTCTCTGATTAACCTTATTTCTTTGATACTATTGTGAACAAAATGAGTGTCCTAAAAAAAGACTGCTAGTGTACATTTTTGCACTACAAATATTATCAACACAAAATTGCATAATATCTTAATAAACAATGTGCGATCCTTGTCGATCCTTGATCCAAAATTCTTTCATTTAAAAATTAATCTATTCTATATTAGGGTAATTATTATGATAAAATTTCGTCCGCATGATCACAAGATGCAGGAGAAATGATATTTTCGATAAAAAAGGTAAAAGAGATTTTAAGATCGTATGCTAAACCAAACTAAAAAGCATCACTTGAAAACAAATAAATAATAATATTGGGTGAAAGATATTTAAACGATGTATTTCATTTTTTTTTAAGATTCAAAAAAAAAAATTTTCTATTATTATTTCTAAAAATTACTTATAATTAATTTCCTTTCACACTACAACTAAATTCAAAGTCACTTATATCATTATAAAATAATGCCATCGTTTGATGATGAAGTATGTCAATTTTTTTCTTTCAAAAAAAAAATATATATATAATTCATTATTAACGATATGATGTCTTTTCTTATAGTCTAATAAACTTATCAGGCACTATATGAAAATATGGGGACACCTCGATGATCGGTTTGAAAGAATTAGCAAGAAAATACCGAATTATACAGCAAAACAAATTTCTAATCAGTAAGTATATGGTCAATGTATTCATCACGCCCTATTGTTTGTCGCTTTACCAACATTATTTATAATGCTGGCCAAAATTATCAAGTAAATTATTCACGTGTCCAGTGATATTTAATGGAATATTAAATACAAATAGGACGTGATGATAATGATAGCGCACAGTGTGGCGAATAAAATTATTTCTATCGTATTTTCCAAACCGAATTAATTTTTTTTTTTTTTTTTATAAATTAATTAGTTGGAAGAATTACCTCGATCCACAATGTAAGTAAACCTTATTTATAATTAGTATTTGATGATTTTTGAAATAAAAAATCTTATATTAAATCTATATTTCTTCTTTGATTAGTATACAGTCATAAAAATAATAAATCATACAGTCATAAAAATAATAAATCGTACAGTCATAAAAATAATAAATCAAAATTTTGGAAGTTTTCAGGAAAAAATAAAGTTGAAGAAAAGAAACAAGCAAAGAATAGAGCTAAAGAGCCGGAACAAAAGGAAAATTTTTATTATGACTATAGCAATTCTTTAAATGTTATTGACCAAAATTGTCCGGAGCGTAACGAGGCATATTGTCCACGTTATTCAACTTCGTTGATAATAGTATAAATATTGAGTATTTTTCTATTACACCTTTTTTTATTTATTTATATTTCAAAATCTTCTCTTAAAAAAAAAATTGTAAATATTAAAAAAGCAGCACTAAATTTGGTATTTTTAAAATATATTTGTTATTTGCGTTGTATTTGTCAATTCTTACTATATTTAGATTGAAGCGAATAGTTAACTACCACCTGTACCACCTGAAACTAAAACTAAGCCCCTTAAATATTTGAATGAATTCTAATTAAGAAATTAGACAATCAGTTATGTTGTGTTACGCAACATTAAAATAAAATAAAGAAAAAATCGTACTTTTGTTCAGTTTGCTTCGTTTAATATTTCGTCGTATGCGTCTTTTATTGTCAAGTTTTCTATAAAATGGATGATAAGGACCTGAAAAAAACAGATAAATTAAGACTTTTTTTTTTAAAATATTTAAGAAAACGAATTAAAGACTGTGGTATATGTCCTCATTGTAAAGAACCAAATACTGGATATGCATGGTGTAATAAATGCGATCCTGGCCGATTTATAAGAGAAGGAAGAGGAAGTGGAAATAAGGAAATGGATAATTTTATCTGTGAAAGACAAAAACAGACATTACATAATCATGATAATTTGGAATGGATACCTTATGATAGGTTTGAAAATATTGAATCTATTGGAGAAGGGGGGTTTTCTAAAATTTATTCCGCTACATGGTTGGATGGAGTGCCCAAATTTAATAAAAAAAAGATTCGTACTAGTCCTATTAAAGTTGCACTTAAAAAACTTAAAAATTCAGATATGACAGCTTTTATTAACGAGGTAAAAAATTTTTTTTATTGTCAGTTATTTTAATTATTAAATAATTTATAATAATTGTTTATATATTTAGATAAAAATACATCACGAATGTAATTATGCTAGCTTTCATGTTACGCAACTTTATGGTATAACAAGGGATCCAAATACAAATGAATTTATGATGGTTTTAGAATATTCAACCGATGGTAGTTTAAGGGATTTTCTTAAAAAAAAATTTTTAGAGTTAAAATGGGAGGATAAATTAGAAATCTTGCTTAGTATTATAAGTAATCTTGAATTTATTCATGATAGAAACTATATCCATCAAGACTTACATAGTGGAAATGTACTTCAATTTTATTATAGGGGTTATTGGGATGCAAAAATTACTGACTTGGGACTTGCAAAATCAGTTAATAATTCTTCTAATTCTATGCCTGTATGTGGAGTGCTTCCTTATATAGCACCTGAAATATTAAATAAAAAGCCATATACCTTCGCAAGTGATATTTATAGTTTTGGTATGATTATGGTAGAAGTATCAACTGGAAAACCACCTTATGAAGATGTACCACATGATGTACATCTTGCGTTAGAAATTTGCAAAGGTTTAAGACCAAAAATGGCCAAAGGAACACCAAAATGTTATATTGATTTAGTAAGTAAATGTCTTGACGCTAATCCAATAAATAGACCTTCATCAAAAGAAATACTAGAAATTATTAGAAATTGGCGTTATGAAAAACCAAATCCTAAGCAATTTTCTAATTTTGGTTTAAAGAAAATTGTTTATGAAGATGTAGGAATGGCTAAGGATTTTATTGATGCAGATAATTTTGACTCAAAAGAATCTTCTTTTGGATCAACACTTCATCCTGGAGCAATTTATACTAGTCGTTTGATTAGTTATAGTCAAGTTTCAGAAGGTAAAATATCTTAACATTAATTTATTTTGATTGTATTTATTTTATACTTTTCTAATTGTGCTTTATTCTAGCCTCAAATTTACAATTAATTGATTTACATGACCTGGAGACCAAGATCAAAATGATTAATAAATAATTTTTTTTATGTTGACTGAATATTTATTTATTTGCCTTATCAAATATTAATTTTAAATAATGGTTGATTATTAACGTCCAAAATCGAATAATTGCATTGTGTATATAGCAGCATTAAATTTATGTCAAATATTCTCATAGACAATAGGATGAACGGGTTAAAGATTGGATTTATCTGTATGTTAAGAATCTGGATGTTGAGAATTTTTAGGTACAAAGGTATGATAATTGAAGTTTGGAGAGGGCTGAAAGATGGATATTTAATATTGATTGCGAGTATAATTTAAAAAAAAATATATTAGAGAAATGTAGAAGGTTTTTATTAGATATTATAATTTGATCAAGAAAATCTTATAATAACTTAATTGATTACGGGCAATGGTTGGAGAAAGAACTTTGACTATCAGAAATTAGTTGGACCGATGGATTATAGCGATATAGAAATTTTATGTGAAGATGAAAAGTAATTATATGGTTGTAGAGCAATTTAGCTGCAAGATCCGAAGTATTTGACAGACTACTTTATAATGGGATGAAAAAAAGTTATGAAAAACAAATTTCTTTACCAACAATTAATTCCGCCAGAATGATGATTATATTAGAATATACTTATACAGGATTAATTATAGTTGAACTGATCAAATGAGTTTATCATATGAACAAACTTTTGGATTACAAACATCATTTTTTTTACAGGGCTACGCTTATTGTTAAAGTTTATCATTGATGAAGTATAAAATGTCGCAGCATGGGTTGCTTTATAGAAGCTGCTGCTACTCAAGTATTAATCGGGATCCTTTTTTTTAATTGATCATATCAAGGGTTCAAGTAAATAATTGAGCAAGGATATTATTTGTAATTGACCATAAATAAATGAAATTAGGCGGTAATAGTTAATTCACAAAATGAATTAAAAAAAAAAGACAATCTTTGAGTCAAAGAGCAAGATATTCTTGAAAATAGTTGTCAATAGAAATAGTCCTTCCTTCTACAACAGCTCAGTATCTTTTAATCAATCAAACTGAATATATTGACAACAGCAATCAGATGAAATGAAACCATTTATTAAATTTGCACATTATTCGAGGTTCGTTTAATCTCCTTCTTTTACAAATTTCTTTTGAATTTCGTTAATTGGTATTTAATTCTTAATCTTAAATGCCAGATATATTATACCATGAACGCTAATGAGAAAAAAAGTGAAGTTTTTAAAATCAGCCAAACTGTTAAAAACTACTGTCGGGTGTTTATTGTAAAATTAAAATAATAAATATAAATAAATATTGATCATGTTTTTCGTACTATATATTTACAGATTTTCTCGTCGTGACGTGACATTTTCATCACTGGTATTACCCTCACATTTTAAAAAAAAATTTTCAGTAGAGATAGTCACCCTCTTTTTTACTATTTATCTGGGGATTTACATAATTCCTGCAAAATTTTTCAGCTGCAGTCAGTCACATTCAGTCAAATTCAGTTGCATGTTTAATATCTACATATCTGCATATCCATCATATCCATATGATTGTATTATTGTTATTATTTGTTTTAATTTTTTTTTGCATGTAGACAAATAAAATAGCGTTGATAAATACAAAATAATAATTTTTACATATTCAATAAAAATAGTATTCTAATTTTTTTTCGTGTTCAATACATTTTTTTTCATGTTTATTTTACTTGCTGTTCAATAAGACATTTTGCTGTAATTTTCTCATATTCAATAAATTTTTGCTTACAGTAATTTTTCAGTTTNTTNTTTTTTTTTTTTTTTTGTGAATTTCCGGTATTTTTTTTTATTCAGCTTTATATCTATACAAGAAATGGCAACATTAAAATATCGCTCAAACACTTGTCCTATATGTTTATTATGTCTTAAATGTACCCTACTCATTACCACCACCTTCACTATCACTACTTTCATTTCCACTACCACTACCTTCATCTTCACCATCACCTTCAGTCCTTCACTCCTCCACCTCTACCACCACCTCTACCACCTCCATTTTCACCACTACCACTATCACCACTACTACCACCTCCACTACCACCTTTACCTCCACCTTCACCTCTACCTCTTGTCAACCTCACTAATAAAAAAATTACTATTTTAGAAAATTGATTAAATAGAAAATTGAAATTTGGTTAACAAAATTTTTACCTCGCATGTGTATCTCTCCTTTTTTGCATAATCACAACTACATTTCCTTATAAAAAAAGTTTATATTGTATTCATACAGTTTTTGTACATCATCATACAGTTTACATATTGTTTTCATATTTTTTTTAAAAAAAAGAACTATACTGTTTCCTTTCTATAAGTCATGACATATGGTATTCAATCTATTCATACATATTACATACTATATATACTTTCTAGCAAAATTAAAAAGCCATTGTTAAAATATTTCATCATGGGCAAAATCAATTATTAGTCGGTGGTCATATCAAGGATCGGCATAGGGAAATGTTTTTACTATGATGATCAGCATGATGTTGATCACTTTTTGTAAAATCATTTTTTCGCCAAATAAAAATAATTTACATAATAATATATAGTGAAATTTTACACATAACTTCATTTTATCTCAAAGTTACAATATATTAAATTTTATCATGATTGAATAAATATTGAGTAACTTTTATTAGTAGTGAATTTTTGAGCAATGAAAAATTGTTAAGTTTCATGACGCTCTAACTTTAAAAATGTTGTTTCACCATGATTTGTAACCATATGATATTGTTAATATCAGTTCTTTTAGTGTTTAATAAATAAATGGTATATTTAATTATGTAAGCAGAAGATTATTATGTGTTATAAATTTAAATGTATATAAATATAGAACAATAAATAAATATCATTAAATCATAAATAAAATTGTGCATAACATTTGCATTATAAAATGATTTTAAGGGAAGACATGAATAATCCTCAAAAATTTCATTTGGTTTATTATCAGTGCTTTGCCTTTACTCAGATTCAGATAGTTTAAAATAATTCTCAAAAATTTCATTTGGTTTATTATTTGCCGAAATGTCAGTGCTTTGCTCAGATTCGGATAGTTTAATTAGTTCAATCAAGTATTCGGTATACCTTAAGGTGCGTTCTCGAGGTAAAAAGTCAAAATCAATGTCAATATACGAATCATCTTCCATTATATCCTAATTTTCTTCTGTATTGACAGATCGTTCAATATCCTGCATCAAAACTCCAATTGAAGTTAAATGAGATGATTCATCAGTATCTATGTCTTCATAAACTTCTTGATCTTTTTGACATGTATTTGTATTAGAACTTTGTGAGAAAATTTCATTATCGGCTGATTCATATCTTTTTTTTGTATGAGGATCAACCAATTTTCTTTCACATTTGTTGCAAAGACATGGAACTTTTGTTCTTTTTTTTAGTTATATTAATAGCATTAGTAGTATCTGGTCAATAATTTTTATTAAGTACATATGATAATTTTCTATTTTGAACCATTTTGTGCATGAAATAATAAACTTGGTAAACACCTCATTTAAAGTCTATTTAATTGATTTAAATTGATTTAATGCAGTAAAAAATGTAACAAAACTTGTTCTATTAATTAAATTGATTGAATTAAATTAATTCAACTAAAAATAAACAGTAAAAAATGTAACAAAACTTGTTCTATTAATTAAATTGATTGACTTAAATTGATTCAACTAAAAATAATGTAGTAAAAATGTAACGAAACTTGTTCTATTAATTAAATTGATTGA